>CM068744.1:42401616-42625275 GCA_035084275.1 Hydrolagus colliei
GATAATCCAGAACTCTGCGGCCCATGTCCTTTACCATTCCAAACTCTGCGACCCCATCTCCCCCATCCTTGCCCAACTCCATTGGCTCTCCATCATCCAGAGGATCCAATTCAAGATCCTGGTTCTGACATTTAAAGCCTTCCACAACCTCGCCCCACCCTACATCCATGACCTCCTAAACTCTTACCAATCAGCAGGCTCCGACCTACTCCACGTCCCCCGACCCACCCGCCTGATCATCGGTAGGCGAACCTCCAGCAACTCTGCCTCCAACCTCTGGAACTCCATTCTGCAGTCCCTCCATCTCACCCCCTCCCTGGCCTCCTTCAAGTCTCACCTCAAGACTCTCCTCTTTGATGGATCCATTGGTAACTCCCTATCCCCCCTTCACTCCCAGCCCCATCTCAGCTCGGGTCTGAAGCAGTAGCTGTCCAGGGCCTTGGGACATTCTGTTCTAGTTAGCCATGGATGAACTGCTTTCCCCGTGATACATTTATTCCTCAAGGAAATATGTGACCGCTGGGAATTATGCACTACATCTTTAAACGTTTCCCATTGTTGGTCTACTGTCATATCCTTTAATGTAATTCCCCAGTCTATTTGAGCTAAATCTTCCCTCAAACCTGCAAGTTAACTTTATTAAATTTAAGATCCTTGCTTTGGACTTAACTACATCGCTCTCTAACATAATGCTAAATTCCATCATGTTATGGTCACTGTGCTCTCGAGAAGCCTTAATATCTATATTGCTGATTAGCCCTGTTTCGTTACACAAAACAAGGTTTAAGATCACCTATCCCCTGATTGGTTCCTCGGCATAAACTGATCCAGAAAACTATCTCTCATTCATTCCATGAACTCCTCCTCTAATCTACTTTTGCCAATTTTGTTTTTCCAATCTATGTGAAAATTCAAATCACCCACTTTTAGTGTATCACCTTTGCTACATTCTCCTCTAATTTCTTGATTAATAGCCTGCGCAATACTGTGACTGTTGTTTGGGGGTCTATAAACTACTCCCTCTAGTGTTTTCTGCCCTTGGTTTTTTGTACTTCTGCCCATACTGACTCTACATCCTGGTTATCTGATTTAAAATCCTTCCTCTCTACTGTCTTTATTCCATCCTTCATCAGCAAGGCTACCCCCCAACCTCGTTTTCCACATAGCCTACCCTTCCTATAAGGTGAAAACCCTGGAATATTTAGCTCTCATCCTTGATCTCCCTGTAACCACGTTCTCAGTGATGGCTACTAGATCATACCCATTTGTTTCTATCTGTGCCATTAATTCATCTATCTTATTATGAATGCTTCATGCATTCAGAGATAGCGCTTTTTAATTTCTTGCTATTTCCCCTACTCACTAATGCCCTATTTTCTTTACTGAGCCTCTTGCCCCTCTTTGACACACTCTGTTTATCTCCCTCGCTAATGTGCTCTACCACCTTCATCTTTCTTAATTTTACAGGCTTGCCTTTAGTTCTAATTGTAACCTTTGCTCCACCCCCCCGCCCCAGTAGTTTGAAGCCCTGCCTACCTCCCTATTTATTCATTGGTCCCAGACCATTTTAAATGGAGCACATCTCTATGGAATAGCTCCCTTTTCCCCCAATATTGGTGTTAGTGGCCCATAAAATCAAACCCCTGCTCTCCGCACCACTCTTGCAGCCACACATTTAATTCCCTAATTTGCTTGTGCCTGTACCAATTAGCATATGGCTCAGGCAGCATTCCCGATATCATCACATTGGATGTTCTACGTTTTCATTTATTTGCTAGTTCGTTAAACTCCTCCTCAAGTCATCACTACTAACCCTATCTATATCATTGGTACCTGTGTGAATTACTACAAATGGATCCTCGCCCTGCTGCCTTAAATTTTCCTCCAGCCCTGCAGAGATGTCCCAGCGTTTGGGACATCCTCCTGACATGAAATACTCTATATAAGTGCAATTTTGTTGTTTTGTTGTTGTTAACCCAGCCCCACGAAAGCAACAGAGCCTTCGGGTCTCTTGGTTGCGTCTGCAGATAAGTGTATCTTTCCTCCTGACTGTCTCATCCCCAATTCCTACAACATTCTGTTTGTCTCTCCCCACTTGCGTGGCCTCCTATATAGAGATATTGGAGACAGATTGCCAGTCTATACCAGTAGATGCGGTATATTTGGATTTTTGGAAGGCATTTGACAAGGTGCCACACAAAAGGCTGTTACTCAAGATTAAGGCACATGGGATTAATGGGAAAATATTAACATGGATAGAAGAGTGGCTATCGGGTAGAAAGCAGTGAGTAGCGATAAACGGATCATTCTCGAATTGGCAGGATGTAACACATGGATCAGTGCTTGGGCCTCAGCTATTCACTATTTACATCAATGATCTAGATGAGAACATTGAATGTAATGTGTCTAAATTCACGGATGATACTAAACTAGGAAGCAGAGTGAGCTCTGAGGATGATGCAAAAAGATTGCAACAAGATATAGTTTGGCTAGGGGAGTGGGCAAGTAGGTGGCAGATGGAATTCAATGTTAGCAAGCGTGAAATTATTCACCTAGGTAGCAAGAATAAAAGGATAGATTATTTTCTAGAGGGGGAGAAGTTAGATAGTGTTAGTATTCAAAGGGATTTGGGTGTCCTTGTACACCAGTCCCAAAAAGTTAGTTTGCAGGTGCAGCAAGCAACTAAGAAGGCGAATGGCATGCTAGCGATCATTTCAAAAGGTTTAGAGTATAAAAGTAGGGAAGTCTTGCTGCAACTGTATAGGGCCCTGGTGAGACCGCACCTAGAGAATTGTGTGCAGTTTTGGTCTCCTTATTTAAAAAAGGACATACTTGCCTTAGAGGGGGTGCAGCGTAGATTCACTAGGTTAGTTCCTGGGATGAGTGGACTGACCTATGAGGATAGGTTGAATAAACTAGGGCTGTATTCTCTAGAGTACAGAAGAATTAGGGGGGGAACTTATTGAAACATATAAGATTCTTAAAGGGCTAGATAAAGTAGGCACTGAGGGACTGTTTCCCCTGGTAGGAGAATCTATAACCAACAACAACAACAACAACAACAATTTACATTTATATAGCGCCTTTCACGTCGGGAGGACGTCCCAAGGCGCTAAACAAGAGGCGTGTGACCCGAGCTGGGAGGGGAGTGTTTGGGAAGGGGTGAAACACGAAGGGGAGGTAAAAGAGTTTGGGGTGGAACAAAAGGCACGATCGAAGAGGAAAGTCTTCAAATCGGCCTTGAAAGAGGAAAGGAAGAGGCGAAACAGAGGGATTGAGGGATGGCATTCGATAAGGTGGGAGCAGAGAAACTGAAGGCCCGGCCTCCGATGGTGGGGCGGTTCGGGTGGGGGGCTTGGAGCAGGCCAAGTCCTGTTGAACGGAGGGTCCGGGTGGGCGTGTAGGGGGAGAGTAGATCGGCTAGGTAGGATGGGGCAAAGCCGTGCAAGGCCTTGTAGGTGAGGACGAGGATCTTAAATTCGATCCTCTGGAGGATGGGGAGCCAGTGGAGACGGGCGAGGGTGGGGGTTATGTGGTCACGGAGGCGGGTGCGGGATAGTACACGGGCTGCAGAGTTTTGGATGGCCTGCAACCTATGAATGGAGGAACTGGGGAGGCCGATTAGGAGAGAATTTCCGTAATCCAGCCGTGAGGTGATGTACGCGTGCACGAGTGTTTCGGCAGCGTGGGAGGTAAGATAGTTGCGGAGCCTGGAAATGTTGCGCAGATGGAAATAGGCGGTGCCAGTCAAGGCGCGGATGTGGGGGAGGAAGGAAAGTTTTTGATCGAACATGATGCCGAGGTTCCTGATTGGCTTTGTGAGGTGGAGAGTACAGCCTTGGATGTTGAGGCTGGCAGCGCCCGATGTGCGGAGGCGCTGGCTTGAGCCAATCAGGAGGGCCTCGGTCTTATTCACGTTCAATTCAGGGGTTATATCTTATTCAGGGGTTATATCTATAAACAGTCTTAAAATTAAGGGTCAGCCTTTTAGAATAGAGTTAAGGAAACATTTCTTCACTCAGAGGGTAGTGAATTTATGGAATTCACTACCCCAGAAGGCTGTAGATGCTCAGTCGTTGAACATTTTCAAGGCTTAGACTGATAGATTTTTGAAAAATAGAGGGATTAGGGGATATGGGGATAGGGCAGGTAATCAGAGTTAGGTGAGAAGATCAGCCATGATCTTATTGAATGGCGGACCAGGCTTGAAGGGCCAAATGGCCTACTCCTGCTCCTAATTCGTATGTTCTTATTACATTTATAGAGTGCCTTTCACATCAGGAGGTTTTAAATTTGTGTCCCTGCGGTGAAGAAAGGACTGACACAAATCTCATACAATTAATGTGCATGTTTATTAATTCAGGTTAGTAATAATTATAAGTAATTAAAAATAGACATCAAGACAATGCTTAAGTATCGACGCATATTTCACAATTATTTAAATTGACCAAACCAAATGCTGTGGGTGAGATAGAGTAGCAAGGTTCAATTTAATCTCCATATTAATCAAAATATAAATCCATCAATAGGTATCCAAGTATTGTTGTGCAGTTTCCAATTCAACTTTCAAAAGTATCCAGGTATTATTGCAATGTTCCCAGTTTGATATCCAAGTATGGACATACCACTGTATGTCTAGAGTTCCTTCACTATTAGTCTTGATCTTCCCTTTCTTCTGAAACTGGAACAAAGTTCCCATTTCTCCTTTCTACATCTTCTTCCTTGAGCCGATCTCTCTTTATCCAGTTCATTAGGGTGACCTTTCACCCATTGTCCTTTGTAAGATGGTTCCTTTGCAAAAAGAAATGCAACACAGCTGCAGACCATTTCTCCATGAGAAAATTATTGATAAGGACCGAAAACACTTTGTTGTTTATTCACAATCTTGTTTCTTCTGCGAAGCTAGTCACAACCAGCAGCGATCACGTGCAATTGAATACATATGTCTCAAATATATGTATATCTCTAATATAATTTGAAATATTATTTAACACATTAATTACAGAATCCTACATTATCAATCTCACACTCCTGTTCCTGTACCGCTCGATGTGGCGAGGCTATGCCCTGAAGTAAACTGTCCGAATATTCCTCCCCCTCTCTTATGCATCAGAGTGGCTCAAGTATATCTATCTATCTGTCTGTCTGTCTGTCTGTCTGTCTGTCTGTCTGTCTGTCTGTCTGTCTGTCTGTCTGTCTGTCTGTCTGTCTGTCTGTCTGTCTGTCTGTCTGTCTGTCTGTCTGTCTGTCTGTCTGTCTGTCTGTCTGTCTGTCTGTCTGTCTGTCTGTCTGTCTGTCTGTCTGTCTGTCTGTCTGTCTGTCTGTCTGTCTGTCTGTCTGTCTGTCTGTCTGTCTGTCTGTCTGTCTGTCTGTCTGTCTGTCTGTCTGTCTGTCTGTCTGTCTGTCTGTCTGTCTGTCTGTCTGTCTGTCTGTCTGTCTATCTATCTATCTACACAGTTAGTCCTTGCTTAACGTCATAGTTGTGTTCTTGAAAAAGTCATAGTTGTGTTCTTGTAAAGCGACTTTAAGCGAAACAACGTTAAGAGAACACATTTTTCCCATAAGAATTAATGTATGAACTGGAGTTAGGTTCTCTTGGACATTTTTCATCAAAATTTTCTAAAAAAATTACAAGTTGAAATACATGTACATCCATAAATGTAAAATATAAAATATTTTTAAAAATTAAGTAACTTAAAACTCAAAATGGGTTAAAACATCTAACTTCATTTTGAGAATAATAGTTTTCCTGTTTTTTTTATTACCAGACACACAGCTGTCACTTCCTGGGTGTTTTTGACTCATGTTCATAAAGGAAATAAATAAGCACAAATAAATCACGATCGAAAAACATATTACCAATATCACACCTGCGCATAGACTTAAAATTGTGACTTTAAGACTGTGGATGGATGCTGTGTCAGAATACCGGATGTTAGCCTATGCTAATCAATCTACAGTAGTTAGTTTTCACCCGCTGGCGAACAACATAATAGCAAACGTCACAATGTTGAATGGATTTATGTTCCCTATGTATCAGCAATGTAAGAACGAAACAACGCTGACCCAAGCAACGTTAAGCGGGGTCTACAGGTATCCCTCCCCAACCGCAGCCTCGCCAAACATGAAACTCATGTATCCACGGTTTGCTAAATGCGACAACCCTCGCAAACCGTGTTTTGCATATCCGTGATTTAAATCCGCGGGTTTAAATTTTCGAAGAGCTAGCGTACTGCACTAGGACACTGTTGCAATCAACAGTGACAGCGCTTCTCTCTTAGGATTAAGGTAAATACAGTTAACATGCATTTATTGTTGCTTCTCCGCAGCCTAGATAGTAAGTTTGGGAGCATTGTCTTCCCCTCACCGCCCACAGCTCCCCCCAGGCCTCCCGTGTCACCTCCCCACCCCACCCTCCGTGTCCCTGTCTCTCTCTCTGTAAGTCAGATAGCCTGACTGACATCTGATTGCTGCAGATACTGGCAGCCAACAGACCCAAATTTACTCCCCCTATCCCCAGGTATGTTATAACTGTATTTTTTTTTGTGTGTTTATTTTTACTAAACGTGAACTCACTACCCTTATCCCCATGATTCCTATAGGGCCTTGCATTTTCCAACGGCGAAAAAGCAAACGTACTCCCCCTATCCTCATGTTTCCCACATGGCCCTACATTTTCCAAACGCGATTTTACCAACCCCGAAGGTTTACAGGAACGTATCCCTCGCGGTTGGGGAGGGATACCTGTATATTGCAAATATAATTGATATATTATTGAAATTAATTACAGAATCTTACAACTATACACCAAAACTCTGGATTACTCTCCCTAAATCCCCTACCTACCTGCCCCCTCAACCATTTTCTACATCACATCTGAACACCTTCCTCTTCAACCACAGTTAGGCTACCTCGCCGCTCCCCGGTCCACCTTCTCCAACCCAGCTTGGAGTCAGGACGTGAAAGGCGCTATACAAATGTCATTTTGGTGTTGTTATAACAATGAGTATGCCACATACAGGAGAACAGACACAGGTAGACAGTGACTGGACACAGTGTGATATATAGAGAGCAGTTTATTGAACAGCAATAGTAAGGTCACGGGTTCCAATCCCAGCATAAACCACGTGTCCTGATCCATCAGCCTGCATCCTGCCTGGCAATAGCTCAGTCTAAAAGCACATTTATTCTTTCATTTCAAACACAGTAACATCATACATTACTGGTAGGCAGAGCATTGGTTATAGCTGCACATAGCACTACTCAGTGTTATTGTTCCCCACTCTGGAATCATAGACATTACATCACAGGAGGAGCCCATTCGGCCTGTGTTGGTATGAGGTCCTCCACTGTAGCTACTCATTCCAATCACTTACCCTCTATTCCCCACCATCATTTAACAATATTTTACCACAATTATTTATTCAATTTCCCGTTCAATGCATTAATAGCTCAGCTTCTGAAGACACATCCTCCCTCAAACCTGAGAGACAGAGAGATATTTAGAGCAAGAGAGGGAAAGTGAGTGAAATATGGAGAAGTAGAAGTATGGGTTTACGGAATCAAACAGACAGTAAACAATCAACAGATAGAATTACAGTCTAAATTGGAAAGAGATAAAGAGTACAATACACGGAGTGATGTATATTTTGTTTGGGAGGTGAACACACTCAGAAAACAATCACTGTGCTTAAGATATCCAAATCAGACTGAGCGTTTCATGCATTCCAGCTAAACTTGGAATGGAATGTGTGCAATCTGCATGATGGTCACCAAGATCTGCTCACCAAAATTCAGAGACTTCTAGGCTCAGGTTGGCAAAAGCCAAGGCTTGGAGATGCCAGAGTGTCCATTGTTGTAACTGCTGGAATGTAACCAGCTAAAATCTGCTGAGACTTTGATATGCAGGGTTAACAGAAGCTGAGTGTGAAGAATCCCATCTCTCAGTAAACATTCTGCTTGTCTAAATAACAGTGCCCTGGAGTACTATGGAGCTGACTGGCTGAGAAACTGGACTATCAAGACAACACAGAGGGTGTACTCCATTCTAATATTCAATGACAGCTCAGGCCCAGTGAGACTCTGCTTACCCACCCTGCCTCTACTCCCCAAGACACAATGAAAGAGGATACGAGACTTAGCTATTGGAAGAAAGAGACAAGAAGACAGGAAGGGAGAGATGGAAAGAGATGGAGGCTCTCAGAAGCCTCCATGATGAGGCATCAGCAGAAGCTATTGTTGTCTATGTCGCACCATCCATTACACGTATAAGACTCTGATTATCTCTTATTAACTAATATCATTTAATATTGAAGCTATTGCGTGGTTCTAATATGTAAAGCGTATGTGAAAGTTCTAATATTGAAAGCATGAGACTCAGTGATGGATTAGCATCAGGTTTCCTTCTCTAGCTCCTTCTAACCTGAGCAGTGACTGAACCATAGAGAGAAGTTACTGTGAACCTTTCAGTGATCGATTTGGTGCTTTGCAGTGAGTGGGCAGTAAATCAGGGATGGTTTCCATTCACCTGCCCCTGATTCCAACTGAGTGAGAATTAGCCAAAGGACATACTGTCACAATCAATCTGGTGCTTACCAGCACATTGCTATCAGCTGGGCTCAGTTGGCAGCAGTTTTGTCTGAGTCAGAAGTTTGTGGATTTGTATCCCATGTTGGGACATTCAGCTCACAGGATAGACTGACATTTCAGTACAGTGTCTGGGTGAGAGTGCATTGCCAGCATTAAAGGTCCTATGACAGAAGGGAGATTCACCAGGCCAACAAACCCCAAATAAAGTTACTCCCTTTATGGCTGTTTGCTGCTGTGTGCAAAATTAGTTATTGATGAAATGCAACAGTCACCAGACTTAACAGTAAATCTTGTGAAGTGTTTTGTGATCAAACGGTATTATTGGAAAGAAGACAACAAACACAGATTTAAACTAATTAACTGGAATCAGAGTTATTTGACTCAAATCACCGATCATATGCAAGAATGTAACAATTGAGTGAGTTTTCCTCTCTGTTCATCTTGTTGGAAGGCTGAAGTTTTCAGAGTGTGAATAGTGTGGTGAAGTCTCCCTCTCTCAATGGTTCAGTCATGGCAGCATTTGTAGTTGAAGAAGCTGAAAGGATGAAAATAAAGAGAAGAGATGAACATTTAGTTGTGAAGCTTCTGCTGTGCTGGTGTGGGTCTGGCTCAGTTGGTAGCACCCAGGACACTGGGTCAGTAGGTAGTGGTTCAAGTCCCAAATTGGGGGTTTAAACTTTATAGTTTAAGCTGATGTCTCAATGCAGTGCTGGGGCTAACAATCCTCAGATGAAATTTCATAATTACAATTTGCAATTGGCTCCCATGTTTCACCCACAAATATACAAACAATTCAGTTACAGTATATCCTGAGATGCGCTTTGGAATGTCTAAAAACATGAAAAGTGCTATATAAAATGCAAGTCATTATTATATATTGACAGTGAATCCTGTGAAGTGATTTGAGTTGCCCTCCTGATGTGATAGGCATTGTATCAATATGAGCACCATTATTACATGTAATCCATTATCTTTAGATATCTATGTCATCTGCTAAGTCGTTGGTTGCTGCATCCATTCCCTGATTCACTGTGTATTCAATCATTCTTTTCTCTTCTGCAGATGCAGTAGGGAGCATAGCCTCCATATTTTCATTGATTTTCTTGACTCTGGTCTCCAGGTTCTTGTCGAACTCTGCCTTGTTTTGAAGTATCAGCTCCTCAATCCCTTTAGAAGCCTTGTCACAGTCTCTGTGCAGCTTTTTGCGTTCAAAGTCAAATTGTTTGCCATTTCTTGTTGGATCCAAAGCGATAATTCTTCCCAAGCTACTCAAACGATCCATCAAGAAATTGGTGGATATTTCTACATAGGAGTTGGAAATCATATGGACCACGTTGATAATGTTAGTAGCCTGAAACGCTTCTGTATAGATCATATCTTTCATTAAAGATTCCATCGAATACAACGGAAGCTTTGACACCTCTTCAGTTTAGCAGACAAAATTATTGACAGATTGGAGACAAAGGTTAATCAGATTGCATAACATCTGGAAGAAACAAATCATCTTGCCCCACTGCTCTTTGACTTGCCCCAAGGCATCGAGTCCTTTCATGAGGATCTCAATGGTTTTGTCAAAGTCTATTTCCTTCAGTTCGCAATTTCTCATCCCAGCTAAAATTTCTGCCAGTTCCTTGTTGCTTTTTGTCAGGTTTGCAAAACTCTTTTCGTACATATCCTGTGAGTTCTTCAACATCGACGATGTTTGTTGAATTTTAAATCTGGCGTTTTTTATAGCTGCAGTACCAGCACCACCCTGACCAGTGGTCTCCTCACTGGCTGCATTTGCCATCTGTGGCGGTGTGATGTTTAACCCGGAGGAGTTGCTCAATTTCTTGCAGTAGGAGCTAAACACACGCGCTTTGTCACAGACTAGATTTATCTTCGAGACAATCTCGCTCATCACATTCTCATCATCTGGGTTATTTTTCAGGTAATCAAACTCGCTGTAAACCAAAATGGCCTAATTGATCACTGCCATGGCCTTCTTTTTGGGGAGACTTTCTGCATCCTGTTCCAATTCAGTTTTCAATTCGACTAGTTGATGCTTTCCCCAGTCTGTATTCAAGTTCCTAGTTTTCTGGTCAATCACAAGTTTCATGTTGATTTTCTTATCTTCAGTCACAAAGTTTTCAAGTAAAGTAACCAACCTGAAGATCTGGTTGCCTTTGCTCACAACAGTGAGTGACTGTAATGAGACAGTTTCTTGTGATGTGTTAGTTTTGCAGGCTACACGCGATGATACTGCAGATACCAAGTTGTTGACTCCATTGAATAATCCATCAACAAAATTCATTGCTAGAGCTTCCCAGCCACTGGGCATGGAATCCATTGCAGATTTGTAACTGTCTTGGCATTGTTTTATCTGTTTCTTCATTAACTCTTCCTGTTTTTCAGCCATTTTTTCCATTAATTTCGCAGACTCTTCTTTGAGTTTATATTCTTCCATTTTCATTTTGACCTCTTTCAGGCTCTGCTCATGGGCTCCTTTTGAGTTAGTGCAGGCCTCCAACAGCTCATTGATCAGAAGCATCACTGAATTAAACTTGTTCTCCACGGCCGTTGCCAGCTCCAGGCAGTTTCCTGCCGATGAGCTGACGCTGCTCAGTACTTTAGGGAGCAGTGTGCTGCTTGTGCCTTTACTGGCTTGCATTAGGATCTTCACTGCATTCATAATATGGTTTGGAATGGTCAAAGAGTGAAGCCGTATCTCATCCATGTTCTTGTGAGCCTCACTGAATGCCTCCCACCCTTGGTTGCTGACATGCACCAGACAAGCACGGAATGACTTGGGGTATTTGATGTACTTGTAACCACCTTTGGGCATGTTCTGATCAATGGGAAAGTCATTGTTTGCTGAAATGAATATCAATTCACCTGAAATAGCCACTGACATGGGCGCTGGCATCAGGAAGGCTTCCCAGTTGCTGTAGGGCTTCATCATTAATGCAGTGTCTTGTCTGACATCATCAGCCTTGGAGATCTTCCTGAAGCTGTTGTCGATCATGGCCACAGTTTTAACTTCAGTCGTCATGGTGTCCACTCGGTCACTGCAAACAAACCAGCTTTGTAAATGTTTCAACAGCACCTGGACCTTGAAAGAAAAAGTCTGGTTGGAAAGGGGATTGGAGAAATTCTGAAAGTGGAAGTATAGCAAATTGGCTGGTAGGGGGAACGGAGGGTGGGGTGTTGCTGAGTGAGGAAAGAGCTTCACCTGATCACGTGGAAGGTGTCTTTATCTGTTTACATGGAGAGTGAAGGAGATCTTAACCACATGCATCCACATCAGCCTTGAATTAGCAAATGCAGAGCACCATGTGAGATAATCACAGGAATCTTAGTCCCCACCCAATGTGGCATTAGCGGTTAGAGCACTCGTCTCACAAGCGTGAGACCTGGGTTAATTCCAGACAGGATGAAACCTTGGATAAGTTTCCTTACCCCACACGCCTGATGATAATCCCTCAAAAACATATTGACTGTTCCATGACTGTTTGTGTGACACAGCTGTGCACAATTGGCTGCTATGTTTTGCCCACAAATATACAGTCAATTCACTTTACAGTATATTCTGTGAAGCACTTTGAGCCATCTAGCAGAAGTAAAAAGCACTATACCAAATGCAAGGGATTATGATTATTATTATAAGGTAATGCAGACAGCCAAACTAAACACACATTACTGACAAGGACTGAGGATAAATACAGTTCTCTGAAATAAAACTTAAGGACAAATCTGATTTGAAACCACAGACATTTGAACGAGGGAGACCAGGTAGAGTAAGTTGAAGATTTATGTCTGATTGATTATTATCTTATAAAGATAATTCAGTGACAGTGTTAATATTTTAACCCCTCTGGCCCTCTTTAACTGACCTACCCTCCTCTCTATCTTTTCTTAACAGATCCCTCTCCACCATCCTTGACTCCCTTGCCCCACTCACCTCCTGAACTGCCTTTTATTCCCGTAAATTCCCCGGTTCACCAGCCACTTCATAACCATTAAGGCACGTGCAAGCTTTACCCCTGATTCCACATGCTGTGACCTTACCTGTTAGCTATTATATGGTACATTATAGAAAACAATTTGGAAATCCAAATATATTATATCTACCGCATTTCTAGGCTACTCTTTCTTCAACAAATTCAATGAACTTGGTGAAGCATGACCTTCTTTTCTGAAATCCATGCTTACTGTACTTTATTTTGTTCTCCTTTTCTGGATGTTTTTCTATTACCTCCCTCAGTAAGCATTCTATTATCTTTCCCACCACCGATGTTAAGCTGACAGGTCTAAACATCTCTCGGCTTGTTCTACCTTTTTAAATATAGGTATAACATTAGCCAAAAATATTAATTTACTTTGCTTTCTCATGAGATGCTGCCTGATTTGCTGAGCATTCCCAGCAATTTCTATTGTTGCTACTTGTTATTGTTCAGTGCCTCAAGACGTCCTCCTGACATGAAAGGCATTTTAAAAATGTAATTTTGTTATTGAGCCAAAATGTTAAATTGCAGTTGGTAAACCTGTCACATCTTCAGATTATTCAGTTTAAGTCAAATTTTAAATGAAAGTTAGTATCAACAGTTTAAAGTTAGTACAAACAAGCAATAAAACAAGTAATTCCCATCCTCACCCAATTCCTTCTCAGTCTAGTCTCGCTTCACTCTGGTTACAGTGCACTCCAGTGGCTCTCTGCTCAAATGAGGCTCTTGCAGGTCTCCCCACTATATACCTCTCAGATGCAACGTGCCCAGATTGGTCAGCCAACAATTAACGTGTACCGTAAATACCCGTGTATAAGGCGCACTTTTTTTCACGTCGGAAGATCTCGAAAGTTGGGGGTGCGCCCTATATGCAGGTACAAGAAATTTTGAGCCTCGGAAATACGGTAAACAGGAGGGCCGGCCGGCGCGCTGTCAGCCGGGGTTTGGTCAGTGTCCGGCGGGGGTTGGGGGGAGCGGGTGATGGGGCTTCGGCCTCGGCCGCCCGGGCAGCAGCAGCGGACTTCAGTGCTGTGACTGCTGCCTGCCTTCTGCCTAACCGAGTCTGCCTGCCTCCCTCCCTCACTCTCCTGCCTCCCTCTCTCTCTCCCTCCCTGCCTCCCACCCTCTCTCCCTGCCTGCCTCGCTCCCTGTCTGCCTGCCTCCCCTCCCCTCCCTCCCTCCCTGCCTGCCTGCCTCCCTCCCTCTCTCCCTGCCTGCCTCCTTTCCTGCCTGCCCCCCTTCCTGCCTGCCCTGCTTGCCTGCCTCCCTCCACCTCCCTTCCTCCCTCCGTCCCTGCCTGCCTGCCTTCCTCCCTCTCTCCCTGCCTGCCTCCCTCCCTCCCCCCTCCCTCCTCCCTCCCTGCCTCTCTCCCTCCCTGCCTCCCTCTCTCCCTCCCTTCATGCCTGCCTCCCTCTCTCCCTGCCTGCCTCCCTCCCTCTCTCCCTCCCTGTCTCTCCTGCCTCCCTCCCTTCTGCCTGCAATATCATCGAAAATGCTTACATTTGTTTTCACCAAGAAAAGGTCAAAAGTGGGGTGTGCCTTATACGTGAGTGCGCCTTATACGCGGGTATTTACGGTAATTAATACCAGTAGATTGCTGACTGCTAAAAAAAACCTGAGAAATATCTTCAGGCGTGACCTGAAGATGTGGAAGGAGGGGATGAGGTGAAGGGATGGAGGGAAGGTGTTCCAAACTTTCAGGGAGTAGTGGCTGAAATTACCAATGATGGAGCGGAGGATTTGGGGGCGAGGAGGGAAGCCAAATCCAGTAGAGCAGAGGCAGCGCATACTGCTGTGAGCAGAAAGGAGTTTGGAGAGGTAGATGGCGCTGAGGAGTGGAGTGAGAATCTTGAAGCCGATCCTCTCTGTGAGGGAGCCAATGGAGTTTTACAAGGACTTGAGACGTGAAAGGCGCTCTATAAATGTAAATTGTTGTTGTTGTTGTTGGGTTATGAATTTGGTGCAGGTGAGAATGTGGGCGGCAGAGTTTTGGATGAGATGGATTTTGTGAATGATGGAGGAGTGGAGACTGCTGGTGATGGTGTCATAGTAGTGCACCGCACAGTTTCTCACGGCGTCCCTCAGGGCCCTGTTTTAGGCCCCCTCCTTTTCACCCTTTACACGCTCCCTCTGGGCGATGTCATCTGCAAACATGGGGTAAATTTCCACACGTATGCGGACGACACCCAGTTGTACCTTTCTGCCTCATCCCTCAACCCCCAGACGATCGATGTTCTGACAGCATGTCTGTCCGACATCGAGTACTGGATGAGGGACAACTTCCTCCAATTGAACGTGAGCAAGACCGAGGCCCTCCTAATTGGCTCAAGCCAGCACCTCATCACATTGGGCGCTGCCAGCCTCAACATCCAAGGCTGTACTCTCCACCTCACAAAGCCAGTCAGGAACCTCGGCATCACATTCGACCATAAAACTCTCCTTCCTCCCCCACATCCGTGCCTTGACCGGCACCGTTTATTTCCACCTGCACAACATTGCCAGGCTCCGCAATTATCTCACCCCAAACGCTGCCGAAACACTCGTGCAGGCATACATCACCTCACGGCTGGACTACGGAAACTCCCGCCTCGTCGGCCACCCCAGCTTCTCCAGTCACAGGCTGCAGGTCATCCAAAACTCTGTAGCCCGTGTACTATTCCGCACCCGCTTCAGTGACCACATAACCCCCACCCTCGCCCGCCTCCACTGGCTCCCCATCCTCCAGAGGATCGAGTTCAAGATCCTCGTCCTCACCTTCAAGACCTTACACGGCCTTGCCCACCCTATTTCTCCGACTTACTCTTGCCCTATAAGCCCACCCGGACCTTCTGTTCAGCAGGACGTGGCCTGCTCCAAGCCCTCCGCCCGAACCGCCCCACCATCGGAGGCCGGCCTTCAGTTTCTCCGCTCCCACCCTACGGAATTCCATCCCCCAGTCCCTCCGCTTTGTTTCCTCCCTTTCCTCTTTCAAGGCTGGTTTGAAGACTTTCCTCTTCGACCGTGCCTTTTGTTCCCCCCCAAACTTTTCGACCTCCCCTACATGTTCCACCCCTTCCCGAACACTCCCCTTCCAGCTCGGGTCACACACCTCCTATGCAGCGCCTTGGGACGTCCACCCGACGTGGAAGGCGCTTTACAAGTTTAAATTGTGGTTGTTGTTGTAGTTAAGTAGAAACCTTGGAGGAGGATGAGGGAGGAGGATGTGAAGTCCTGTAGTTCAGTGGTTAGAGCATTCACTTGCCTTACAAGCATGAGACCTGTGTTCGAATCCAAGCAGGTTAGGGCAAAACCTTGGGCAAGTTTCCTTACTCCACATGCCAAATAGTAATCCCTCAAAAAAAAGCACACAAATACAATTGGTCATTTCAATCCACGGCTGTTTGTGGGACACTGCTGTATGCAATTCGCTGCTGCATTTCACCCACCAATATACAGTTAATTCACTTTGCAGCACATTCTGTGAAGCACTTTGAGATGTCTAGAAGATGTGAAAAATGCTATATCACAAATGCAAGGATTATTATCATAGGAGAAGTGGTGGAGGAGGATAGCATTATCAAGGAAGACAAAGAGCAGAGTGAGCTGTGGCAACACAGAGAGTGAGGACATTATTTATGTCTTTGACAAACAGTGTACTATAAGAAAGATACAGCAGCAATGGAAAGATTGCAGTAGGTTTACAAGGATAATTCCACAGCTAACATGTTACCAACTTCGGGATAAACTGTTGAGGGCCTTTATCACTAGAGAAAAGATGTTTAAGACGAGACTTAATAAACGCATTTGAAATTATAAAAGGTTTGATAAAGCTACCTTATATAGCATATAACCATGGGATACAGTACAATGAAAGTTGTTTAAGCCAGAGACATCAGGGACGGCTCTTTTGACTGGCTTAAGAGCCATTTGAGATGAGCCAAAGTTCTCTTACCTCTTCCTGCCAAGCAGAGGGTGGTGTGGGCACATTCTCCCTCCCAATTCTGTCCCCAATGGATGGGAAGTGGACATCTTAGGGTCAATCCTCTCTGATTGCCAGCCCAAATCCACTTGTGAATGTCTGGAGTTTTCTGCCAATCAATCTTAATTGGTCCCCTGCATCTTCGCCCTGGAGAACCTTCTGTATATATAGTGAATATATCCAACACCAACCACCCTCCCCCCCATTAGCTCTCACCTCACAACCCCTCTCCCAAAGCATTTGCCTCACCCCACAGCTCCCCCATACACAAAGTAACCCTCAATTCACAACCTCAAGAGACTGCGGAGAGAGAAAGTGAGAACTCTAGCTCTCAGTCAGCTCCTTCTCAGCAGTTACATAAAGCTTCCCCTTTTACGTAATAAAAGGGGAAGCTCCTCTTCCCCTTTTATTACATGCCAATAGGTTTTCCTGATGTCATGTGGTTTAACCAAACTTTTATTCAATTTCAATATCACTCTTATACTCTATTCCTTTGGCTAGAGTCAATCTGGCACAAATGTCAGCACATTCAGGCTTGACTATACCAACTCCCTGACCACTGAACTTTAATTCATCTTATTCAGAATGCTGCTGTTCACGTCTTCTCCCATTCAGAGTTTTGTAAGCCAAAGATCCTCATCCTCCCCTGGCTTCATTGGTCCCCATACCCCAGAAAATCAAGTATAACATGTTCATCCTTGCAGACATCCACCTCTCTTGATCCAAATCCACTTGCTCGACCCTAAATCTGTGATCCATTAAAACGTTATCAACCTGTCCACTCCCCAAGCTAGGCTCACATGTTCCATTGTTGTGGTTGCATCCTATGGATAATGATGTTGTTAGTACCTGAAGTGCAGAAGTGCTGGCATGAGCCAATCATGATAATAATAATACTAATATTAATCCTTGCATTTGATGTAGTGCATTTCACATCTTCTAGATCTCTCAAAGAGAATAAGCTGTAAAATGAATTGGGGAACATGTGGCAACCAATTGTGCACAGCAGTGTCCCACAAAGTTTTGGATTGAAATAACCAAATTAATTCGTTTTATTTTGAGGGATTATTATTAGGTGTGTGGAGTAAGGAAACTTGACCAAAGTTTCGCTCTGTATGGAATTGAATGCAGGTCTTCACTTGCAAGGCAAGTGCTCTAACCACTGAGCTATAGACAGCATAGATAATCTTAGCCTTGCTGACAATTAGCTGTAGAAACTTGCCACTCATCCAGGAGTTGATATGTGACAGACAGACTGTTAGGATGCCAGATGACCATTGGGATGGGCTCATGAAGAAACTTTCACAGTGGTATAATAGTCCTGCAAATTAAAAAACTAGAACTTGCATATACGTATATAGCACCATTCATGCTGGGTAGCGACCCAGAACACTTGATTGGTTAGACCAAGTTGGAGAACCTGAGTTTGATTCCCAGCTGGGAAAAACCTAGGCCATCATAGAGCAGAGAAAGAGGCCATTTGGCCCACCATGTCTGTGCTGGCTCTTTTAACAGAGCTGTCCAAATCAATCCCACTCCTCCACGCTCTCCCCATAGCCCTGCAACTTGAGTTTCCTTACTCCAAACCTTGTTTACCTAGCAGTAAATAGCAACCCAGTTGTTAGTCGATTGGCAGATTGCTTTTGTGGGGGTAAAATTGCATGGCTGTGTGACCGACATTGCTGCTTGCAATTGTCGTTGTGTTGTGCCCAGAAATTATACAATCAATTTAATTTGCAAGTGCACAGTAAAACTGTGAATTGACTTTGAGACATCTTTAAGATTAATAATCTGCTGTATAAATGCAAGGATTAATCCAATTATTATTACAATACCAAAAGTCATCTATATGATGCATTTTAAATTCTGAACCTTTTTGCAATGCAGTTTTAAAAGTGTGATCCAAAGGAAGGGTCTGGTTTCGTTTCTACTTGTCAATACATGGTTATTAATAGATGTGTGAAATTAATCTTTTAGATCTAGATTTCCTGTCAGGGTGTCTGGGGTTTTTCTGTTTGCAAAACTAGATTCAGTGAAAGAGGAGAAAAGGAAAAGAACCCACTAACATTTCATTTCTCAGCTGCACAATTGGATGCATAAAAATGTTTTATATGAATAATAATCCTTGCATTTTAGACTTTCTGCACCCAACCTTTGTAACTCTATCACAAATTAATTTTGCTTTGCTCATTCAAGGCCCATCTCAATACTCTCCTCTTCGACTGCACCATTAGCCACCGGAACTCACCCTGATCCCAACCCCACCACCTTCCCCTCAACTCCAGTTTGGGTCCAAATCCCTGACTGTGCAACACCTCGGGCTGTCCTCCCACCATAAAAGAGAATGCCAAATAAATGTAATTTTGTATTGTATGATATGATATCTCGAAGTGCTTCACAGAATGTTACTGATTACTCTGACTGTGTAGCCAAACTCAGCAGCAAATTTGCACACACCAATATCCCACAGGCATGAGGTGAATGAACAATTTTATCTGGGAGATTGTTGGTCAGAACAATCAGAACTAACCAACAATCTCTGGGGTTGGTCAGATTATTGTGGAGTCCTGTAGCTCAGAGGTTAGAGCCCTCACCTTACAAGCGAGTTCAATTCCAGACAGGGTGAAACCATGGGCAAGTTTCCTTACTACACATGCCTAATAATAATCGTCAAAAAAAGAACAATAATAAATTGGTCATTTCAATCAACAACTGTTTGTGGGATAATGCTGTGTGTAATTGGCTGCAGCGTTTTTCCCACAAATACACCATCAATTTACTTTACAATAAAGCCGTGAAGAACTTTGAAATGCCTAGAAGCCGTGAAATGTGCCATATAAAATGAAGGGATTATTATTATTAGGATACCGGGAGAGAAAAACTCAATCATAGAACAACTTAGAACTCCCTACCTCTCTCCCTTCACCTCGCCCATCTTTTCCAATTTTTATGTCACGGCTAAAGTCCTTTTTTTTTCAACTGCGATTTTGGTCCCCTTTTTCCCCCTCGCACTGGCTCAGCCCTGGGATCTGTTATTGTGACGTGCCCTGAAATGCTGTCTGGCATAGAGGGTGCTATACTGTATAAATCCAAGTTGTTGTTGACACTGTTGCAATGTTAAGCAAATGGAAGATATCTCCATATGACCAACCAGCAAACTGCCCACAAAAATCCTTCTATGCTTTTAACATGGCAGCAGTTTGAGCCAGCACTAACCAACAGTTTATGTAATTATAATAATCCTTGCATTTGATATAGCACTTTTCACGTCTCAATGCACATCACAGAATATAATTTAAAGTGAATTGACCATATTTGGGCATGAAATGCAGGAACAAATTGAGTACTCTTTGACCTATCTGCTGTCTTTGATACCATGGACCACGCAATCCTCCTCCACCATCTCTCCTCTCTCCAACCTGCAAGGCTCTGTCCTCGAATGGTTCCGGTCCTATCTCTCCCACCGCCTTCACTTCGTCTCCTCCAATGGCTTCTCCTCCAGCCCCCGCACAGTCACATGCAATGTTCGCCAGGGCTCTGTCCTTGGCCCCCTACTCTCCACCCTCTACACTCTCCCACTGGTCGACATCATCCGCAGACATTGGGTAAATTTCCATATTTATGCAGATGATACCCAACTCTACCTCTCCGCGTCAACCCTCAATTCCAGAACCACTGTGTTCTGACTGCATGTTTGTCCGACATTGAGTCCTGGACGAGGGCAAATTTCCTACAACTCAATGTCAACAAGACGGAAGCCCTCCTGATTGGCCCATGTCAGTGTCTCCGCACCTCAGGCGCTGACAACATCAGCGTTCAAAGCTGCTCTCTCCACCTCTCAAAGCCAATCAGGAATCTAGGCATCTTGTTCGACCCCAAACTATCCTTCCTACCCCACAAACACTCCATGGCACAGCCTTCCATCACCTCCGCAATATTGCCAGACTCTGTCTCAGCCTCCCCAGCTCCTCCCTTCACAGGCTGCAGATCATTCAGAATTCTGCAGCTCGTGTACTCTCCCGTACCAGGCTTCATGACCACCCTCGCCCATCTCCACTGGCTCCCCATCACCCAGAGGATCGAATTCAAGATCCTTCTCCTCACTTTCAAGGCCATTCAGGGCCTTGCCTCTGCCTATCTCTCTGACCTGCTATCTCCCTATCAGCCGGCCCGCACCCTCTGTTCAGCAGACTGAGGCCTGCTCCGATCCACTGCCCTAACCGCCCAACCATCAGCGGCTGGGTTTTCAGCCTCTCTGCTCCCGCACTGTGGAACTCCACCGCACAGCCCCTCCACCTTGCTTTATCCCTTTCTTCTTTCAGCCGCTCTCAACACATTCCTCTTCGACCACGCCTTTGGATGCCCCACTAACTCTTCTCCCTCTCCTACCTTCCTTCCCCCTACCCTGACCCTCCCGCCCACCGCTCGGCTCCCGACCTGACTGCTCAGAGCTTTGGGATGTCCTCCCGAGGTGAAAGGCGCTTCACAAGTGGAATTTTGTTGTTGTTGTTGTAAATCGAGATTTCCTGTCAGGGTCCCTGGGGTTTTTCTGAGAATCTGCAAAACTAGATTCAGTGAAAGAGGAGAGGAAAAGAACCCACTAACGTTTCATTTCTGAGCCGCACAGTTGGATACAAAATAATATGTTTATATTGATCATAATCCTTGCCTTTTAGACTTTCTGCCCCCAACATTTGGAACTCCATTGCAAATGGAAGATATCTCCATCAGACCAACCAGCCAACTGCACACAAACTTTGTTCCATGATTTTAATATGGGAGCAGTTTGAGCCAACACTAAGCAACACTTTATGTAATTGTAATAATAGTAATCCTTGCATTTGATATGGCGCTTTTCATATCTTCTAAACATAAGAACATAAGAATAAGGAGTAGGAGTAGGCCATTCGGCCCTCGAGCCTGCTCCGCCATTCAATAAGATCATGGCTGATCTTCTAATCCATTAGAAATCTATCAATTTCAATTTTGAATATGTACAAGGACTGAACAGCTACAGCCTTTTGGAATAGAGAATTCCAAAATTTCAATACCCTCTGAGTGAAGAAGTTTTTCCTCAACTCAGTGCGAAAAGGCTGACCCTTAATCTTAAAACTATGATACCTAGTTATAGTTTCTCCAACCAGGGGAAGCAATCTCCCACCATCTGTTCTATCAGGCCCCTTAATAATCTTATAGGTTTCTATAAAATCACCTCTGATTCTTCAATAATCTAGAGAATATAGGCTTAGATTACTCAACCTATCCTTATAGCTCAAACCCCCTCATCCCAGGAACCAACCTAGTGAATCTCCGCTGTACCCTCTCTAAGGCAAGTATGTCCTTTCTTAAATAAGGAGACCACAACCGCACACAATATTCTAGGTGCGGTCTCACCAAGGTCCTATACAGTTGCCACAAGACTTCCTTACTCTTATATTCTAACCCTTTTGTAATGAACACCAACATACGATTAGCCTTCCCAGTTGCTTGCTGTACCTGCAAACTCACTTTTTGCGACTGGTGTACAAGGACACCCAAGTCCCTCTGAACTCTAACACTGTCTAGTGTCTCCCCTTCTAGAAAATAATCCGCTTTTCTGTTTTTACTGCCTAGGTGAATAACTTCACACTTTCCCACATTATATTTCGTCTGCCACCTTCTTGCCCACTCACCTAACCTATCTTTATCCCATTGCATTTTTTTTGTTGTCCTCCTCGGTGCTTATTCTTCCACCTAGTTTGGTATCATCCGCGAATTTAGATATTTTAAGTTTGATGTACTCGTCTAGATCACTGATATAGATTGTAAATAGTTGAGGCCAAAGCACTGATCCTTGTGGCACTCCACTCGTCACATCCTGCCAATCTGAGAAGAACCCGTCTATCCCTACTCTCTGTTTTCTTCCCGTTAGTCATTCTTCTAATATTATACTCACAATCTAAGCTGACTTTCTGGTGTAATGCTGGGGGTTGGGGAGAGAGAGCTGCGCTGTTGGAGGTGCCATACTTTGGAAAGAGATGTTAAAACCAAGCTCCCAGTTGGTGACTGTTCAGGTAGATGTCGGTTGAAGATCCCATGGTACCACTCGGCAAG
The DNA here is from genome assembly GCA_035084275.1 of Hydrolagus colliei. Lineage (NCBI taxonomy): Eukaryota > Metazoa > Chordata > Chondrichthyes > Chimaeriformes > Chimaeridae > Hydrolagus > Hydrolagus colliei. The sequence continues at coordinate 42,424,240 of CM068744.1, forward strand.
AGAAGTATGCCGGACAACAATTCTCCAGACAAAAAATTATATTTTAATACAAAATTATATCATTTATATAAAATTATAATATATTATATGATATAAGTAGGTCACAGAGCACAGGTAGAGCTTTAGGATTTAAAGGCAGGAACAAGAATCTTGATCTCGATCGAATAAATGGAGATATACGAGAAATGGGTGATAGGTTCATGGAGCCTGGTGCAGGAAATTTCATTCATCAGGATATTTGGGATTGTCCTTGTGTAGTTGAGCTTTGTTATGGAGTGATGCCTCCCCCTCTTCCAGCTCACTCTAAGGAGGCTTCTAACATCACTTTAAAGGCCACTGCTCTCACTTAATAGCTCTCCCTCTCTTTGTGGTTACCTTGACATGGATCCGATTAATAGCTGAGTGGCTTGTGGCTGTCGCCCCAGATTCATGCCAAACTCAGCTTCAGAGTTAAGAAAGTCTTCAGGTCTATACACATGGAACATGTGTATAGGCTCCTCACTGTATGGAATGGAAAGATTATTATTAATGTAATACAATAAACTCCAAAAGAGTATCCAAACTACCTTTGTAAAAAAAAGTACCATGGTAGTACCATGGTAGTAGCCTGGTTATCATTACCATGGTACTTTTTAAAATATATATACCAGGGTAGAGTCCTCCCACTGATTCTTCTTACCGAGTACTCCTAATAGGAGCCTTCCATAGGCCTCCAAAAAGGATATGCGTGCAAATATGTGAACAAGGGAAGTGAATATGTTCAATAGCACATGTTCTTCACCTTAAAGATGCATAGGAAGCAAAGATGAAGCCCTTCAATGACAAATAAAAATGCCAGAAGAAAGAGAGAAGGCCGAATAAATGAAACTGCTTGCAAGATCAGCTACAACTAAAAACTTCATGTAGTATAGTGTAATTACAAGCAAAATACCCATTTCCAGCTCTCTCCTTATTGTGTATACTTCCCCCAATTGAGCTCTATAGGCACTATATAAGTGCAATTTTGTTTCTGGTTGGTATATTCTCTGCTTAATTCTATTCTCTACTCTTTCCCATTCACCAAAATGTCCCATTGTTTCTGTGCTGGTGCTCACTACCCACTGGAGCTCTCACACTGTTCATAACATAGCCTGGATAGGATGTGCTGATACACTAACTGATGAAACTGTTAAACCACATTTAATTCTAGACATGAACCATGCGTGTGATGGTAAATTTGAGTCAGGAGCACAAAAACAGGAAACCACAGTTGCTGAAGTGCCTCTTTTCCTTCTTCTCAAAATTATTTGTGTTCAGAAAGTTCAGAAGTTCACACACAGGCCGCTCGTCCAAGTATTGGAATCTTAATTTTTTTAAATTGAGGTATATGAAAGCAAAGAGGTAAAGTTAAACTTATTTAAAAAATCATTACTCAGACCACAGTTAATATTGTGCCCAATATTGTTCACCCAACTTTGGGAAATATCTGAAGATGATAGAGGGGGTACAGTGGAGATTTACTCAGATGACACTGGGAATGAGTGGTTTAGCCTAGGAGAGGAACTGGGACATCGACCATTAGAACAAAAAAGTTTGAGTGGTGAACTCATGGAGAATTTTTAAATGATCAGGGAGAAATTATTTCCACTGGTTGTTGAATCAGTTATAAGAGGATATCAATTCAAGATGGTCAGTAAACAAGCAAATGGCTGCAAAGAAAAGTTATCACACAGAGTGGTTAGTATGTTCAATATCCACATGAGCAGCTTAATAAACTTGACTTTCTGATCACTCCCCTACTGTATAATCCCATGCTCCCTTTATTCCTGTATCTGAGTCCTGAAGGTCAGTGGTTAGCACTCTCACCTTACAAGCGAGAGATCTGGTTTCAATTCCAGGCAAGGCGAAACATTCGGCAAGTTTCCTAACTCCACATGCCTAATAATAATCCCTCAAAAGAAAACAATAATATGTTCATTTCAAACCACAGCCATTTGTGGGACACTGCTGTGTGCAATTGGCTGCCACGCTTGCCCACACACAGTCAATTCACTTTACAGTATATTCTTTGAAGCGCTTTGAAACATATAGAAGATGTAATAAGGCACTTTATCAAAACCAAGGATTATTATTATTATTATTTCTACCAGTCTAATCTCACTCAACCCTCACTCCCCCATCTAAACCCTCTCTCCCCTCACTCCTACAGACTGACTCCACTCTCCACTCACTCTCCCAGTTTAACCTCACACTTCACTTCACTTCTCCAGTCTAATCCCCCTCTTCCCTCACTACCCCAGTGTATCCTAACTCTCCCTTCACTCCCCCAGTCTAATTCCACCCACCCTTCACTCCCCCAGTCTAACCTCGCTCTCCCCTCATTCCCCCATTCTAACCCCATTCCTCCCTCACACCCCCATGTCATGAGTCATCACTTCCCAGCTTTGCTATTCCCTCTTTGAACCCTTCCAATCGAGCTTCTGTACTGCCCACCATCCTGGTCAAAGTCTCTCTTCACATTCTAAACATCTACAATCATGGCTCTCTCTGCCTCTTTGTCCACCTCAACCTTTCTGCTGCCTTCGACACTGTCGACCACTGCAACCTCCTACACTTCTAGCTCAATCTTCATGGATCTGCCCTTGTCTGGTTTGAATCTTACCTCTCCACTTTGTCACTACTAAAGGCCACCAGCCCCTGCACATTCATGTGTGGTATTCTTCAGGGGTCTGTCTTCAGCCCTCTCCTTTTCAATGTCTATATGCTCCTACTTGCTAACATTATCAGCAGAAGTGGGGTCAACTTCCATGTGTATGCAGATGGCACCCAACTCAATCTTTTGGCCTCCACCTTCAATTCCATAACCATTGCTATCCTGACAGACTGCATGTTGGGCATCAAGTCCTGATGAGCGCTAACTTTCTACAGTAGAATGTCAACAAGACTGAGGCATTCTGATTAACTTGCATCAGCGCTTCTGCACCTCAGGCACTGTCCGCATCAACATCCACGGATGCAGACTCCAGATTACTAAGCCAATCATGAACCTGGGTAACTTCAATCCTCAACTATCTTTTGTCCAAAACGGCAGCGGTGGCGGAGGAGGGTTAGTCGCCGCTACCGCTACTACTACAACCGCTACTGAAACTGCAAGCACAGGATGCAGAGCTACACCCTGTATGTCTGTGCGTCGGTCCACCCGAACATGAGCATTTCATCATCAGTGGCCATGAATGTGGTGAACTCGCTCGTCAATGGCATCTTTGAGCGGTTCACCTGCGAGGCCTTTTATATGGTGCAGTGCTGCATGTGGCAGATCATCTCGTCGCGGGTAACCATCTCGTCATAAGGGATCCAGACGGCGGTCGAACTGCTGCTTCCTTGAGAGCTGGCCAGACACACCGTGTCCGAGGTACCAGGGCCATTACCAAGTCACCGGGTACACCAGCCGAGGAGCCGTTTGGTTTGTGGGCCTGTCGCCACACTGGGCCCAGTTCCTGCCATTTTAAAGATCGTCCAGGCGGGCGGCGAAGACAAGGAGCGGTTGCTGGACGATTGCTGATTGTTATTCTTATTGCTTTTGTTGATTAATCCCCCCCTTTGCCTCCTAACATTTCCCCCATTTTTTTTCCCTCCCTCCCTTTTCCTCTTTCTCTCCCCCTTTTCCCCTTCCCTCCCTCTTCTGCTTCCCTCCCTCTTCTGCTTCCCTCCCTCTTCCCCCTTCCACTCCTTTCTCCCTGATTTGAATCCCCCCAACCTTTCCCTCCCTCTCACCACTTACCCCCCTTTCTCCCCCTTTTCCTAGCTGATTTTACCCCACCCCACGTTTTCCTCCCTCTCCCCCCTTTTGCTCTTTTCCTTTTCTCCCCTGGCCCCACTTACCGACCGTTTGTGAGACACTGTTCTGCACAATTTGGCTGCCATGTTTCTCCTGCAAACATAGTCAATTTTCGTACTCTCCTTCCCCCTACCCCGACCACTCCCCCACTGCTTGGGTCCCTACCTGACTGGTTAGTGCCTTGGGACATCCTCCTGACATGAAAGCTGCTATATAAGTGTAATTTTGATTGATTGATTGATTCTCCCCACATCCGTGCCAAGACTTGCTCTGCCTTCAACAACAACAACAACAACAACTTCGATTTATATAGTGCCCTCCACGCCAGAAGGCGGCTCAGAGCGCTTCATAGTAGCAGATCCCGGGACCGAGCCAGGAGCAGGAAGGTGTCCAAAAGCTCGGTCGAAGAGAAAGGTCTTCAACTGTGACCTGAAACTGGGAAGAGAGGGGGCGAGGCAAAGGGAGTGAAGACGGGAGTTCCAGAGCCTCGGGGCATAGTGGCTAAAGGCACGGCCGCCGAGGATGGAGCGGAGGACTCGGGGGACATGGAGGAGGCCAGACCCAGAGGAACGAAGGCAGCGGGTGCTGGGTTGTGGGGAGAGGAGATCAGAGAGATAGGGGGGGTGCAGAGGAGTGGAGGGATTTGAAAACAAGGGTGAGGATCTTGAAGTCGATCCTCTCTGGGATAGGGAGCCAGTGAAGTCTGGCAAGGATTGGGGTAATGGGGGAGCGAAGCTTAGAGCGGGGTGAGTATGCGGGCAGCAGAGTTCCGGATAAGATGGATTTTGTGGATTGTGGTGGAGGGGAGACCGGCGAGGAGGGCATTGCAGTAGTCCAGCCGAGAGGTGACAAAGGCATGGACCAAGGTTTCGGCGGCTTCTCTCACCTCTGCAATATTGCCTGACTCCACTACTACCTTAACCCTCAGGCCGCTAAACTCTCACTCATGCCAATGTGAAGTTGTAATTTTTTACTCGTTCCCAGAACCGTTGTCTTACAAACAGACCATACACCGTGGATAAGGAAATGTAAAGTTTATTTGCCGGCAAGAGCTAATTCCCAGAATACAACAGTCTCCAAGTAGACCATTAGACATTCACGAGAATGAGCTGCAGTGATCAGTAAATGCAGCCTTTTTATACATAAAAAGCAGGGGTTTGTGGTTCACACGAAGGCAGTTGCAAAAATATTATCAATCACTTGGCTCCATCAATTCAATCACTCCATGTCTCTCTAACAAGGTTAAATGTTATCTATTGATTAGTTCTTCACATATCAAGCATTTGTCGGCTATGGGTTAGAAAAATATAAAATAAAGGAGTCCCAGTTTGGAACGATTCAGGCAAAAACAAGCTTAGACAAGGTCACAGTTTCTTCAAGGTTTGTAGGAGTTACTGTTCCCTGTCCTGTAAAATGCTTAGATAAGGAAGCGACTGGCTTTGTGCCAATCTGCATTTTCCCAGGACCTGTCTTTTTCATTTTGTTAGTGTCTGCATTTCCCAGGACCTGTCTTTTTCATTTTGTTAGTGGGCCAAAAGCACAGAAATTACATCCAGGCATAAAATGGCTAATTTCATATTTTGTTAGTGGGTTAAAAGTATAGAAGTTACATCTAGGTATAAATGGCTAAATTTTACAATTTCACATTCCCTCCTTTTATCATATCCCATATGATAACACCAATTATTCATTTTTAATAATTTCATTTATCCCCTGCATTTCATTTTCCTCTTCCCAATATTTCCTGTCCTTTCTTACTTTTCGTTCTACTAACTCTCTTTTTATTGCCTCTTTACTACATGTTGTTACACAACCATAAACTATTTTAATTATCAACAGAAATGCCAAAATCCACAATATCCATTCCAGTATTGTAGCTCCCCATCCTTTACCCAAAGTGCCAATCCAGCAAAATGGTGACCATTCACAACCTCCTTTATTTTTATCAATGTCCCCTGCCTCATCACCTGCTCTCATAATTTTGACAATTTCTTCTGTAATATTTGAAGAATAATCATGTATCCATGTGCAGCATTCTGAACCAATTAGTGCACATGCTCCTCCCTGTTTTGCCAAAATCATATCTAACGCCATTCTATTTTGCATTGTCATTTTTCTGATGGCTTGTTGTTCTTTATTTAAAAGACCAATACTCAATGCTGTAGCCCTTGACATATCTTGAAAGTTGCCTGCGAGTGCTCTTATTTCTGCGAGTGACACCTCAATTCCATATAAAGGAACGAAAGCAGAAAAGAGTCCCGTGTACCAGTGGTTATCATACCATCGTTTACTCCGCTTATCTCGTCGTAGTCCTTTTTCATTTAATCTTTTCATCAGTGTTAACCGTGCATCTTCTTTTGGAGTATCGTTAGTGAACCTGAAAGATGGAATCACATAAGCTAAACCACATATTCCAAGCCACCCATTAGGTAACCATTTATAGGCTGTTTCTCCACAAATCCAATAGAGTTCGTCTGGAGTTAGAATAGAACAGGAGTGTGATGTTAATATCACCTTAGCTAGTGTGGGTGTAACACTTTTAAGACATTCTTCCATCTGTTTGACTGGTCCGTTGTCGTAGGACATAAAGGGGCTTACATTAGGCATTATCGAGTCTCCCTGTACTATCCAGTTACACTTTGAAGTAGGCAATTGTCCCATTTTCTTTTCAGTTTTTAACACTTTAGTTGGAGTAAAACAGTTTTTGCCCAAACTTTCCAGGCACCATTCAAAAATTGGTACAGTCTTAACCTCCATGCTTGGTGGCATATCATTGCAAGTAATACATTCTTTAGGGGGGTTTTGAATTGTCTTTCTTTGAGAGCAAGTGATGAGCGTACTGTGACTTGTTTTTGTATTTTTACTACAATTATTTTTCATGTTGGCTGTTAGGTGACATAGATCACAGTCGGTAGTGGCGACAGCCATCATTGCTATACCAGAACCTGCAGAACGAGGTTGTGGCATGCATACTATACTTTTCGAATTATTGATAGCCAATTGTTTCACGAAGCTTAAATACTGAAGAAATGAATTTTCTTTTTCTGAATGTTTTTCAATACTAAACCTTGATAGTTTAGTCATAACTATATTCTTGTTGGTTTTGGCATTCCAGTTTAAAATTTCCCTTTTAATCCTCATTCTTGTATCCTTCTTAAAAGTACAACATCCCGTTTGCAAACTGACACCAGTTCCTGTTGTTATCCTGCAGGAAGTTTTATTTCTGCGGCTACAGTTAATGTTATCATCTTGACTTTCCAGATAAACCAAGTTAACTTCACTCCCTTTACGTATTGAGACTATAGCTAATACATGTTGGAAATCATCTCTTTGTTTTAATACTAAAGTTTGATTAGTTGTGTTAGTATATTTCATGCCCACATCCCATTCATGTGTTAGAATTACACAACATAATATCATTAGGTATACGCAAGTCTTTTGCAGTGGTTCAAATGAACCCATTTCTCTCTTCCTTGTAGTTTGGCAGCGGTCAGTGACGTCAGCAGCACTTGGAATGGTCTGTTCCACCGGGGTTCCAATTTTTTGTGGGTCCAGTTGCGAGTCAAGACGTAGTCTCCAGCCTGTATCCTAGGACCAATGTCCTTCGAATCTTCCGTCTGACCGCCTCCCTCCTTATGCTGCTTCTGGACCTGTAAATGATACTGCTGCAAGCTTTTTGTTAGAGCAATCACATAATCACATACTTCATTTGTCATCTCATATACATCAGAGGGACTATGTGTCCTGGAGAATGCCCAAGGAGTTTGCAATGTTTTCCCGTACAATATCTCAGCCGGTGACAATTTAGTTTGTTGTTGTGGTGTGACTCTCATTTGGAAAAGGGCCAAAGGTAGAATTTTAAACCAGCTTAGTCCTGTTTCTTCAGTCAGTTTTGAAAGTTTTAGTTTCAATGTCTGATTAGCCCTCTCCACTAATCCTGCAGATTGAGGATGGTATGGGCAATGGAACTGCTGCTTGATGTTTAATTGGTCACAGAGTTCTTTGTTTATCCGGGCTGTAAAGTGTGGTCCGTTGTCTGAGCTTATACAATTAGGGATTCCAAATCTTGGTATTATTTCTCTTAATAAAATTTGTACCACTATTTCTGCAGTATTGCAGGTAGTAGGATAGGCTTCTATCCATTTACTAAATACATAAATGATTACTAAATAATACTTATAACACTGTGTTTTTGGCAGTTCTATAAAATCTAGTTGAATTGTATCAAATGGCCCTGCTGGAAGAGGAGTACGGCCTATGGGACATGGTGTTCCTTTTCCAATATTGTATTTTTGGCAAATCAGACATCTTTGTATTACCTTTTGTGCATATTAATCGAATAAAGGGCTCCACCATGATTGTAGTAATAATCCCACCATTCCCTCCTTGCCAGCATGCGTTTGTTGATGAACAATATAAACTAACCATGGTAGTAAGCAAAGTGGTACACAACACTGTCCGGCCGGAGTTAACCATAATTTAAATTTTTCATTGTATATACATCCATTTTTTTCCCAATCTAGTTTTTCATCAGCGGAGGCCTCGTTTTGTAACGAGACAATGTTGTCTAAAGTTGGCATCTTTTTAGTATCAGAATCTGACTATATCCTTGCGGATTTTGGGGCCATATTCGTCATTTTAGGAACAATTAAGTTTTCTTTTTGAGACGCCAATTTAGCTGCTGCATCAGCTCGTCTATTTCCTTTATCGACCTCCGTTGTGCCTGTCGAATGCGCATTGCATTTAATTATTGCCAACCTGTTAGGTAACATAATGGCTTTTTCATGGGCTATCCCAAAAGCATATCTTGAGTCTGTATAAATATTGGTATCTTTTCCCTCAGCCAGTATACATGCTCTAGTGAGAGCAAATACTTCTGCTTGTTGTGCAGACATTGGCTGCTCAAATGCTGCTGCTTCTATTTCTGAATTTTGAGTCACCACAGCGTAACCTGATTTACGTTTTCCCAATTTGTCTATAGAGGAGCTGCCATCCACATATAATGTCAAATCAACATCATCTAGAGGCATGTCAGTCAAATCATCACGTGGAGATGTTGTGTGCTGTATTATCTGAATACAATCATGACCAGCTTTATCTAAATCCACGGGTTGGTGCGGAAGGAAAGTCGCTGGATTAATAGTTGTACAATATACAAACGATAGTCGTGGATTATTTAGGAGGGCAATTTCATACCTGCTCTGTCTTGCCATTGTTAAATGTTGCGTCTGCATTTGGCAGAGCAGTGCAGTAACTGAATGTGTGGTGTGTATTGTTATTGCAGAATTTATCGTAATATTTGATGCTGCTTGTAAGCATGCATATATTGCGGCCAAAATTTGTGTACAATATGGTAGTCCTTTAGCAACGGTATCTAACTGCGTGCTATAATAGGCTACTGGTCGTTGTTTATCGCCATGTTGTTGTGTCAACACCGCAGTGGCACAACCTTCCATCACTGTTACAAAAAGATGAAATGGCCTGTCATATAATGGCCTACCAAGTGCTGGAGCTGTTGCTAGCAGTGTTTTTAATGTTTTAAATGCCTGTATTTCCTGCTCAGGTAACTCGTAATGTGCTTCCGTTAGTGTTGTGGAGTATGGAGTTAACAATTTTGTATATAACGTGACATTGGGTATCCACTGGCGGCAGTAATTGAGTAATCCCCAAAATTGTCGCATTTTAGTCGGTGTATCAGGAGGAGCTAGTACTAGTATTGGCTCTATTATGTTATCTTCCAATTGTCTGTTGTCTGCCGATAGTATTACTCCCAAAAATTTTACTGATGTTTGGCCAATTCAAATTTTCTGAGGCGGAACAACGTATCCGAGGCTGTTTAACTCGTTAAGTAATTGAATGCTATCCTTTTCATTTGATTCTCTACTGGGACTGGCCAACAGTAAATCATCAACATACTGTATTACTGTAGATCCCTCTTTTAATCTAGTTTGTCGTAATTGTGACTGTAGAGTAGTAGAAAAAATGGTAGGAGAGTTAACAAATCCTTGTGGAAGTCGAGTCCAAGTGTATTGTTTCCCCTGAAACGTAAAAGCGAACAAATATTGACTTGCTGGATCTAGTGGAATTGAAAAAAATGCATTCTGCAAATCAATTAGTGTAAACACTTTGGCTTCTGCAGGTATCAGGGAACAAATAGTTGCTGGATTTGGAACAAGAGCATGCGTTTATTTTACAATCTTATTGATAGCTCGCAAATCTTGCACCAACCTATAGTCCCCATTCTTTTTGAGTACTGGCAGTATCGGTGTATTGCATGGCGATGAACAAGGAACAAGTACGCCTTGTTTGAGGAATGAAGTTATTAATGGTTTGATACCTTCCTCGACCTCTTTCTTTAATGGATATTGCCTGATAGATGGTAATCTCTCTCCTTGTTTTAGTGGTATTTTTACTGGTGGGACATCAGTGTATCCTACCTGCATCTTATCCACTGCCCAAACGTTACTATCTATTCCTTCGATAGATGACCGTGTATGTGATGCATGTTTGTTTAAAATTCCCAGAACTGGTATCGGTGACCACATTTCTACTGAAACTGCGTCTTTTATTTGTGTCCCTGTGATCGATGTATTCGCCCACAACAGTTCATCGTAAACCATTGTTCCTAAATCTTTAGCCTGGTGACCATCAGTTACTGACAGTGTTATGTGTGGTGCAGTTCCAGCACTTTGCTTCCAAACACAATCAGGCAGTGTAACAGTTAATGCTGATCCTTGAGGACCAGTCACTATCCCGTTTATTTCCACCATTTGTGGAGTCCCCAACAATTGTAAAAAATATTTATCCAACTCTGTGTCTGTCCCTGATGTATCGTAAGCTAGGCTGACATGTGGTGCTGATGGTATACCCTGTAAGGGAATATCAGTATTTGTGAAATCTATAGCCCACCATGATGAATGAGTGAACTGTGAATAATTTGTCTCAATATTATTTTGGTCAACTCTTAGCCCGTCATGACTGCATTCAATATTTAAATTTAATTTGCACAATAAATCTCTAGCCAAAATGTTTATATCCAAATCAGTGGTGACTACAAATGAATGTTCAACAGTAATGTCTCCGTATGTTGTTACTAACGGTACCGTATTATCATACTTTTGAAATATTGCAGCAAAACCCGAAAGCTTGGTAGTCTGGCCGTTTGTTTTAAAACCAATTTTTGATTGAATTGTTGAACATGTTGCTCCACAATCTACCAAAAACGGAATATTTTTTCCCTCAACAGTAATTGTTATCATAGGTTATTTTACGGCAGTGGTCGTTAGCAGCAACATGTTTCTATCCTCTCGTCAATCCTCATATTGAAATGGATTGTCGGTGGTGTACTCAACTCGCCTTCTATTTTGCGGTGGCTGCATTTGCGGCTGTCCGCTCTGGTAACAATTATCTTGTCTCATTTGCGGCTGTCCGCTCTGGTAATAATTATCTTGTCTCATTGGTTGTTGTGGAAAAAAAACTTTTCTCACCGAAAGTGTGCGGCATTGGAGGACCTCTGGGGTCGTAATCAAATTGAGGGTGTCTCGGGATGTACGGTGTTTGCGCAATGGAGAAGGGGCAATTTCGTTTAAGGTGGCCCGGGTATCCACAATTGTAACAAACATAACCCGGGGGTATTTTATCACCTTTTCCTGCATGGTACCTCCCAGAATCATGTCTATTGTTTGACTCAATATTATCATCTACCTGCTAATGTCCCTTAGGATTATGCCTGTTTTTGTGGTGATGTTGGTTTTGTTTTTCCTCCCTGTTGGTGTATTCTGATTTTACTTTAACCTCCTTGTTTTCCGACTTTTCCGGAGCTGTCTGATCCCAATAGTACCGAATTGATCTACTCATGTGAGCCTGTGTGTTCTCCTGCCAATTCATGTTGTTGGTTTTAACCATCTCAGCTACTTTTGCTGGAACGACTTGCAAGACCAGCGAGTTATATTGTGGCGATTTTCGCCCTGCTAAATATTTTTCGTCGCCGGAGTATTTTTCATATATCTGATTATACTTTATCATGAATTCTTCAGCCTCCTCTCCCTTTCTAGCCTTACAGTCTAGTATTTTGGATATATTGACAGGGCTTGCCAAAATTTGCTCTACTGAATCCAGTAGAGTTTGTTTTTGAACGTCTGGGTTATCATGTTGGGCTGCAAACGTTTTCCAATCATTAGCTCCTACAGCTGTTTTGTACGCTGTCCATTGCGTTCTATTGAGCGCAACCTGTATTAGTGACCAAAGATCCTGTCCCGTTGCACCATACACTTGTGTAGTAAGCAACAGGTAATCCCTGAACGCTCTCGCATCTTTTGATTTATCTGGAGCCTGCTGGAGAATGCCGTGTAATTCTGACGGCTTCCACGGGCTCCAGATTCTTACTGATGGTTGATTGTCTCTTGCAACGTTTGGGTACATCCTAATCGGATACTCTCTAGCGCCTTCTAATGGTTCACTAGTGCTTTCTACTAACTGTGGGTACAGAGAGGAGGTGGAATCATCATGTGACCTTGTTCTGTTTGCTACTGGGTCTGTAATTTGACCTGTGTATGTGGGAGGAGCGACTGGAGCAGTTGGAACAGTAGCAGGGCAGGGAACAGTATTAACGACCTGTTGTGCAGCTGGAATAAGCGTCTCTATAAGACCTGTGTATGTGGGAGGAGCGACTGGCGCAGCTGGAACAATAGCAGGGCAGGGAACAGTACCCTGCTCGCAGCGCCAAATGTGAAGTTGTAATTTTTTACTCGTTCCCAGAACCGTTGTCTTACAAACAGACCATACACCGTGGATAAGAAAATGTAAATATGAGCTCCAACCCCACAATGGGTTCCATTATACCTACACCATTTAAAAAAAACACAAATTTCGATTTTTTTAAAAGTCTTCCACTATATTTTCATCTCCAACAGATGTATCTTAACGATTCTTTTATTGGGTCTCGTCAACAGTTACATAGGTTCGATAGACGTGCGTCACATTTGTTGAAAAAAACACCAATGTGAAACCAAGGTTTTACAGATATTTTATCTCACCTTGTTGGCCTGTTTCTCGGATGCTGCTCCCAACAACTGTTCGACCTCTTATTCGACTACTCGTTCCTTGATGTAATGTTTTGAGACCCTGTTCGCAGCGCCAAATGTGAAGTTGTAATTTTTTACTCGTTCCCAGAACCGTTGTCTTACAAACAGACCATACACCGTGGATAAGGAAATGTAAAGTTTATTTGCCGGCAAGAGCTAATTCCCAGAATACAACAATCTCCAAGTAGACCATTAGACACTCACGAGAATGAGCTGCAGTGATCAGTAAATGCAGCCTTTTTATACATAAAAAGCAGGGGTTTGTGGTTCACACGAAGGCAGTTGCAAAAATATTATCAATCACTTGGCTCCATCAATTCAATCACTCCATGTCTCTCTAACAAGGTTAAATGTTATCTATTGATTAGTTCTTCACATATCAAGCATTTGTCGGCTATGGGTTAGAAAAATATAATTTAAAGGAGTCCCAGTTTGGAATGATTCAGGCAAAAACAAGCTTAGACAATGTCACAGTTACTTCAAGGTTTGTAGGAGTTACTGTTCCCTGTCCTGTAAAATGCTTAGATAAGGAAGCGACTGGCTTTGTGCCAATCTGCATTTCCCAGGACCTGTCTTTTTCATTTTGTTAGTAGGCCAAAAGCACAGAAATTACATCCAGGCATAAAATGGCTAATTTCATATTGTGTTAGTGGGTTAAAAGTATAGAAGTTACATCTAGGTATAAATGGCTAAATTTTACAATTTCACACCATCATTGCTTCCAGTCTAGACTATACCCAAATTAACCAGGTAAGGTGTCAGTGTATGACATAGGTGGTGTGTGATTTGGGTTGGGTATGTGTGAATTGCCTGGAATGCATGTGTGTGTGAGTTGGATGGTATGTGTGAGTTTGTTGGGTGTAAGACTGCAATATACGTAAATTCACCCACTGTTTCTCAGCCACATTTGCACGTCACTTGAGATCTCATTATCAGTAGCAATTTCCAGATCATATTTGGTCACAGTCGGCCGGTCCCAAAGCTTAGCCACAGATCTTCAGTCATGAGAGGTTTGTGTGTAGATAACTCAGTGTTCTCAGGAGGACAATACAACATAAATTTACATTTCTATAGCAACTTTAATAATAATAATCCCTACTTTTTTTTTACATGTTTGAGACATTGAGAATCTTTCAATCCTCCATAGACACAGGGTTGGTGTCAGATGACTGGAAGGTTGCTAATGTTACTCCCCTGTACAAAAAGAGGCAGAAGGACAAACCCGGGAACTACAGGCCAGTCAGTCTAACATCAGCAGTGGGGAAACCTCTAGAGACTATAATCATGGACAAGATAGATCTTCACTTAGAAAGATATAGGTTCATAAAGGACCTAGCCAGCACAGATTTGCTAAAGGCAAATCTTGCCTGATAGAATCTGATAAGAGTCCCAGGATGGGCGCTGTTTATCAGTCACTTTCAGGGTGTGTAACTGCTCTCAGTTTGCTGCTATGTGAAGCTGTGAGAGTGCTCTGAGACGTCCATGATAGCGGGAGGGCTTCCAGGTTGGGAGGTAAGCAGGTTCCCCTTGGACCTGAACTGGCTCTAAGTTGACGTACCTGGTAATGGAATGTTGGAGTCGAGCCCTCTGCGTTGGGCTCCGTAGGCTCATTTCTGAACCAGGAGAGTCTGCAGTATTCCAGGGCACTGCTGATGACAGCCCAGCCAGTCTGGCTGATCGGCAGGATCTGGTGGAGCTGATGAGGCTCTGGGGGCAGGCAATCATACCATTCAGCTCCTATCTTTTCTTATATAACAAATATTTATTTATTAAAAACATATATTATTTGTTTTAAAAAAATGTACCCGTGACAACACACAACAAAAAGTAAACCTTTCCCACTGTGACAAGTGCGCAACGGCTCTGTCTTTCTATCCTAGCAGCAAACCTGCCAAAAAAAAACATTCACCTTCTTTGTGGAAACAAACCTGCTCGCGTTACATCATAAAAGCCTATTACACCATTCCTAACCACAGTGTCTGTTTGGACTTGGTGCCAGACGTACAATCACCCACATTCCCCTTCTAGGACCAGGGCCTCCTCGCTTCTTTTTTTTAAACAAATATATATTTAATTTGGTTAAAAACATATAGATTTGTTTCTTAAACCTTCCCCGTGACATCAATTCGCTTAAGTCCTTTTTCCCGTGACATTCCGCATCGGCCTTGACTCAGTACCCACGCAAAAAAAACCAATCACCACACCCTAAAAAAAACCTTCCACCGTCTTTGTGGAGAAAAAATAAAACAAAAAACCCCCCTGTACTTCTCGACACAAAAACGCCTATTCCTTTTTTTTTTTTTTTTTTTTAAACAAATATATTTATTTTTTTGTTAAAAACATATAGATTTGTTTTTTTTTAAAACCTTCCCCGTGACATCTAAATCGCCTAAATCCTTTTTCCCGTGACATTCCGCATCGGCCTTGACTCAGTACCCACGCGGAACAGAAAAACCAACCCAATCACCACTCCCAACAAAAACCAACCCTTCCACCGTCTTTGTGGAGAAAAAAACAAAAAACCTGTCGTTCTCGACACAAAAACGCCTATTCCCCCACATCCCCTTATGTCAGGGCCTCCTCGCTTCTCTACGCTGCTGCCTTTATCTACAGGGAGCAGTTACAAACTCAGCTCCTATCAACCTACCAGCAGGAAAGGGAGGGCCTAGCTGCAAAAGCAGCAGGTTAAAAGCTTCTCAAGCAGCAACATCAATTGCAGGTTATGCAGTTTTAGCTGTTAAAACCACACACTGCAGTCTGAAAGCCTTAGCAGCTGCCAACCTATGCCTCATAATTTGAAATTACAACAACAACTTTGATTTATATAGTGCCCTCCACGCCGGACCGCGTCTCAGAGTGAAATTAGGTAAGCATAATACATCCCTCAACAGTAGTGGTTTCCAAATCATGGGGCTGCCTCCCTTGGGGGACACGTACCAGGGGCGGGGGGGTGCAGCCATTATTGTTCTTATTACAGGTAAACCCCGTGTAATGTTGCGATGTTCACTGATACGTCGTTCGCCAACGGGTGGAAAAGGGGTGCGATGGTGCTAGGACCTGGGAGTGAGAGCCAGGCCGGCAGCGAGAGGCCAGGCCAGGCCGGCAGTGAGTGGGTGAGCTGGACCGGAAGTCAGGGAGCGAGCGAGTGAGTGAGACGGGCAGGCAGTCAGGCTCACTAACTTTGTGCTAAAAAACAAGCTCACACATTACACTAATAAATTTTAATTGTTGTAAATTGTAAATGTAAGTCATTAGTTTCACAATTTTAATAATTTTTTCATTTAATTAATTGTTTTAAACAATTACATGTTTTTTGTTCATTCTTTTAAAAAAAAGGATTAAAAACAGGTAAAGAAAATATCGAATTTTCTGTTATCACTTGCAAAACTTATTTCAATGTGAAGGAGGGCGGGGTGCAACAAAAACTTACCTGAGTTAGGAGGGGTGCTGCTATTTAAAGTTTGGAAGCCACTGCAGAGAGAGTGCGAGAGCACATTCAATTCCAACAATCTATTTCTGGGTTTTCCATTTGTAGGTGGAATTCTCATTTTGGTTTTGAAACTATCAAACATAGTGATGGGTGCCTGCGTGTGTCAGAACAAAACATATTATGATGGAATCCAGACTGACACAACAAAGGTGTAAAGTGCTATGGCACAGCCTCCCAATGTCAATAGTAGTGGCTTGTCTCTGTAAATGCCTGGGGCAACAGCCACAACAAAATTACATTTGTTGAGCATGTGTTGCATCGGGAGGACATTCTAAGGCACTGAACAGTCAAGGGTTGGGACTCAAGCAAGTGGGGCCAAGGGGAACAGGGTTGGGATGAGGGAGGGCAGATAGGTAGGAGTGCGACTGAAGGCAGGGTCGAAGAGTAGGGTCTTGAGCCCAGTCTTGAAGAAGGCAAGGGAGGGAACAAGGTGAAGAGATTTTGCGATGCAGTTCCAAAGTATAGGGGCAGAGAGACTGAAGGCTCACCCGCCAATGGTAGGGCAGGTCGGGCGAGGGACATGGAGTAGGCCTGATCTCACCGAATGGAGGGAGAAGACAGGTTGGTAGGGGGTTTCGAGGTTGCCAAGAATGGGACAAGGCAATAGAGGACTGGAATCTTGAATTGAATCCCCTGGATGAAAGGGGGAATTCTCAAGTCAGGTGAGAATGGTGGAGATGGAGTCACAGAGTTTGTTGCGGGAGAGGACATGGGCTGCAGAGTTGTGGATGCAGCCTATCGAGGAAGGAGTTGGGAAGCCCAACAAGCAGGGAGTTGGCGTAATCAAAGCTGACCATGTTGAAGGCATGAATGAGAGTTTCAGTGGCCTGAGGGGTGAGGTAGTTGTGGAGTCAGGCAATATTGGTGAGGTATGGGTAGGCAGAGTGGGTTATGGCTTGGATGTGTCAGAGGAAAGACAGTTGAGGATCAGCAAAGTGTCTACATTCACACAATGTTCTGTGTGAAAATATATTTTCTGATCTCATGTTACCGGTAATCATTTCAGCTCTAGTTTTGTTATTATTTTACTTCCTCTTCAATTATTTCCCTATTTTCTACAGAAGCCACTAACTTCCACTTTCTGAGCTGGAGACTGGCCGTGCGTGCGCTGGAATCATTGAGCAATGTACCATCTGCTTTGATACTTTGTGTGTATGAGCACGGTCTCATCCCAGTGGAAGCCTGGGCCTAATAGAGCAGCAGCTTCACTGAGGGAAGCCCCCAGTGATTAGAATGGCCAGTGAGCCCCTCACAGTTGTGACCGTCACCCTCTGCCTTGCTGTGGGTAAGTCCAGATCTGTGTTTGGTTGATGGGGGCAAGCTTAAGTTCCATTAAACAGGACTTTACCTGGTTAATGTTGTCCAGCGGGTAACTAATGTCACAATATCTGTGAGTCTGTGTTAAATGAGTTCCAGGGTGGCCTCTGTTCATCAGTCACTTTCAGGGTGTGTAACTGCACATCAGTTTGTTGCTCTGTGAAGTCATCAAGCCTCTGAATTCTGAAATGTTTGGAGGGAACTTGTTATTGTCGCAGAGGTAATGGTTGACAAGGGGCAGAAACTCAGTGCTGACACTGGGAGAGATCCCCAGAGGTCAGAGGATAAGTGATCAAGTTATCTGAGTTATTGGAGCCACAACTTTGTCACAAATGGCTGCCGAGACTGAGACCAGAAACAATTACGTACTTAAAACGTTCAGTGTGGGAGCAGGGTATGGGTTTCTAGTTGAGAGCTCCTGTGGCTTAGTGGTTAGAACTCTTGTCTTGCAAGCTGGGGAGACCTGCGTTCGAATCCAGGCAGGTCAGGGCGAAACCTTGAGCAAGTTTCCTTACTCCACATGCCTAATAATAATCCGTCCAAAAAAACAATAATAAAATTGGTCATTTCAATCCATGCACTGCTGTGCGCAATTAGCTGCCACGATTCGCCCACAAATAGTCAATTCACTTTACACTATATTTTGTGAAGCGCTTTGGGACGTCAATAAAATGTGAAAAGTGCTACATCAAATGCAAGGTTTGGGGGAGTGGGGGAGTGAGCATGAGCACTAGCACATACACGATGGAGAGAGAGCAGGGAATGGGGTTAGAGTAGAGAGCTCCAGTGGGGGAGCGAGTACCAGCACAGACACAATGGGGAGAAATAGAGAATAGGCAATGGGGATAGCTCCAGCTAGAAGAGCTTAGAACTCCTTTGGGAGGGGGGCAAGCAACAGCACAGGTATAAAGAGCAGAGAGAAGAGACTGGGGTTAGAGCACAGATGATGGGAAGAGAGCAGGGAATGAGGTTAGAGAGCTCCAATGAGGGAGTGAGCACCAGCACAGAAAATGCACTTTTGAGTAATTAACTGAAAACATTGAGATGTTGAGGTAATGAGGAGGTAGACAAAATAAGAAAATTCTCTAAATCTCTGGACATAAGATTGGCACTGAGCTCCAGGAGCTGTGACTTTATTGATTGGCTCTTTTGATCTTTTTTCATTTACAGGAATAATGGGTCAGTCTCTAATCCTGGTTCAGTTTCCAGAATTCAAACCAGCCCGAGAAGGTCAGACAGTGGAGCTTTGGTGTGGAGTAGAGAACAGCAAAGTGTCTGACATTGATGTTGTTTGGGAATATTTGGACAGAAGAGGCAATGTCACAAGGCTACTGATTGACTACAGAAATCAATATGTTCACAGTAACACAAGTGATGTCCATTTCCAGTCTACCAGAGATGTCCCCAGTAACAGCTTCACTCTGACAATCACTAACGTCAAGGTCACAAACTCTGGCTTCTATTACTGTTGTGTACATTATACAAACAGTAGAGGAACTGGGAGTGAGCTCAATGTTGTTGGTAAGTAATCCACTGAGAGAGCCAGTGAGAGAAACAGAGAGAGAAAGCCATAGAGGCAGAGAACAGAGCCAGTGAAAGAGAGACAACCAGAGAGCAGAGAGACACCTCCACCCACGTGGAGGTGGGTGGGTATGGGGTTGGAGGGCAGGAGCTGGGTTGGGAGGGAGATTAGGTGTGGTGGGAGCTAGTGGTGGGGGGAATGGGCAGGAGATGTGGGCTGTCAGGAGCTGGCGAGGTGGGTAGAGGATGCAGGGTGGCAGGAGATGAGGGAGGTGGGTAGGAGATATGAGGAGCAGGAGCTGGGAAAGTGGGGACGAGCAGGGTGGGGGAACTGGGCAGGAGGAGCAGGTAAAGAGACCTTCTGCTTACAAGGGGCATCCTGGCTTGTGACCCCCATAGATGAATGTGCTGCATTCAGTCAGTCAATCAGTAAGAAAATCCTTCCCTAGCTGAGGGGAAGCCAAGTGGGTCTTGTTACCCACTGCGTCCTCCCATGCCCCAGCTCCTGCCAGGAGAAGAGGTTGCTCCAACTGCCAGATAGTGAGCCATATGGCTGGTGAGAAAGAGAGTGTGTCAGAAGAGGGGGAGAGAGGAGAGAGAATATGTGAGTGAGGGTCGAGAGAAACAGAGAGATCAGAGAGAGAAAGAGTGACAGACAGGAGATGAGGGCCTGGGTTCATACTCAGTGTCAGGACAGACAATGGGAGCCGGGAGCCTCCCTCAAGGGAACCAGGGAGAGACACCGAGCAATGTTCCTCACAGCAAACTCCCTTTCCCAAGTGAGAAACTCCTCCATATCCACCATTCTCCCCACAAACAGTAGTGGATTGAAATGACCAATTTTTATTATTGTGTTTTTTGACGGATTATTATTAGGCGTGTGGTGTAAGGAAACTTGCCCAAGGTTTTGCCTTGATCTGTCTGGATTCAAACACAAGTCTCACGCTTGTAAGACAAGTGCTCTAACTACTGAGCTACAGGAGCTCCACATTTGCATTTATAAAGCGGCTTCCACGCCGGCGGAGTATCAGAGCGCTTCAAGTCAGGGCTGTGGCTGGGGCGGCAGGTGACACAAAAACCCTGAGTAAAGTCCAGTTGCCTCCTTTGGATTCTCAACATCAGGACATGAGGCGTGGAGCTACATCTGGTCCAGATTTTATTATGTCATTGTGTCTTAAAGGTTCACAAAGTCCGTCCCTCGTCCAGTCTCCGAAGTTGATAAATGTCAGAGAGGGAGGCCTGGCCCGGTTACAGTGCTCCATGCAGAAGGACGATGTGAGCAAGAATAGTATATACTGGTACAGGATACACCCAAGACAGCGGAGGGAGTGGATTTTAACACATGAAGCAAGTGGCAGGAAAACCAGTTTCACTCAGCATTTCCAGCCATTCAGAGACACATTTAATAACGTCTACATTCTGATACTCACTAATGTATCAGTCAGTGACGCTGCCGTCTATCACTGCTGTGCGTTGAGATTTCTGTGTGGGGCTGGGACACGTCTGAATGTAACCAGTGAGTAAACTTCTACTGTATCCATATTTTACTACCTCATTTCAGCTTAGAAATGTTCTCAGGAGCTTTTGTAGGTACACACCCTAAACTAACAATGTGTGCACCTTCTTCAATGCCTTGCCTTTGTATTCCAAAGACAATTCAGCACTCCCCCAGCATTGCACTGGAGTATGATCTCATCCCCCTCACCCACATCTGGTCCTTAACCAGCACCGCTTTCTTCCTTTTCCAACGCATCGCCCGTGTCCTCCAATATCTCACGCCTAAAGCTGCAGAAACTCTGGTCCATACATTTGTCACCTCACGGCTGAACTATTCCAATGCCCTCCTCACTGGTCTTTCTCTGCTACCACTCATAAAATCCATCTTATCCAGAATTCTGCCGCCCGCATTCTCACCTGTAGCAAACTTCGCTCCCCGATTAATAATAATCCTTGCATTTGATATAGCGCTTTCCACATCTTATCGACGTCTCAAAGCGCTTCATAGAATATACTGTAAAGTGAATTGACTGCACATTTGTGGGTGAAACGTGGCAGCCAATTGCACACAGCAGTCTCCCACAAGCAATTGTACATTGAAAAAAGACCAATTTTTATTGCAGGTAACCTTCAATTTAGGATGGGGTTGCATTCCTGAAAAACGGTACTCAGATTGAAATGACCTAAATCGAAACATGGTTTCCCATGCGGTCCCATTATATAACCCGAGATGCGTTCTTTTCACGAAATTTTCAGACCTTAAACCCACTAAAATATCACACAAAATAACACACATAGGCAAGATTTAGTATCTAAAGCAGTGTTTCTGAACCTTTTTGATGCCGGGGACTGGCTGATTATCTTCCTAAACTGCTAAACTAAGCAGAGTCTGCAACTGCTGCTTTTGGGGGTGTGGCTTTATGAAGACGTCTCTTTTTTTCTAATCTCACAGGGGTCCCAACCTCAGGTCCCGACCCTATCTCTTTCCCCCTCCCCCCCCTCTCCCCATCTCTCTCTCCCTTCCCCTCCCTCCCCATCTCTCCTTCCCTCCCCATCTCTCTCTCCCTCCCCCTCCCTCCCCATCTCTCCTTCCTTCCCCATCTCTCTCTCCCTCCCTCCGCCTCCCTCCCCAACTCTCTCCCTCCCTCCCCAACTCTCCTCTCTCTCCCTCCCCCTCCCTCCCCAACTCTCCTTCCCTCCCCATCTCTCTCACCCTCCGTCCCCATCTCTCCTTCCCTCCCCATCTCTCTCTCCCCCCCATCTCTCCTTCCCTCCCCATCTCTCTCTCCCCCCCATCTCTCCTTCCCTCCCCATCTCTCTCTCCCCCCCATCTCTCCTGCCCTCCACATCTCTCCTTCCCTCCACATCTCTCCTTCCCTCCCCATCTCTCCCTCCCACCATCTCTCTCTCCCCCACCATCTCTCTCTCCCCCCCCCCATCTCTCCTTCCCTCCCCATCTCTCCCCAGCCCCTTCTCTCCTTCCCGTACTTACAAAAGAGCTGAGTCCACAAAACAGACGGGAAATAATCTAGTGTGGAGGACCTGTTCGAGGCTAATTTGGGTTGCAGCAAAAATTGTCCAGTTCAAACGCTTGGATACAGTACTCTATACGACTGCGATTTTACCGTGAAATCACTATAAACTGTGCATGCGCAAAAAAATGCGCCAAATATTTTGGTCGTTAAAATGAAACTGTATGTCGTATATCGATAACAAAGGTGTTAAAAAACGTATGTTTGTTGAATTGAAACAATGTAAATAGAAGGGACTTAAATTGGGGGTTACGTTGTATTGTGTTTTCTTTGGAGGGATTTTTATTAGGCTTGTGGAGTAAGGAATCTTGCCCATGGTCTTGCCCTGATCTGCCTGGATTCGAACACAAATCTCACGCGTACAAAGTGAGTGCTCTAACCACTGAGCTACTGGAAGTCCACATTACCCCAGCCCTTGCCAGGATGCACTATCTCCCTGTCTCAGAGAGGATTGATTTCAAGATTCTCACTCTTGTTTTCAAATCTCTCCTCTACAACCCCACTACCTCTCTGACCTCTCTCCTCGCAACAGCATCTGTTGTCTTCGCTCTACCAGGTCTGGCTTCCTCCTTGTCCCCCAAATCCTCCGCTCCACCATCGGCCTTCGGCCGCTATGCCCCAAGACTCTGGAACTCCCTTCCTCACTCCCTTTGCCTCGTCCCCTCTCTACCTATTTTCAGGTCTCGGCTAAATACCTTTCTTTTCGACTGTGCTTTTGGTCACCTTTTCCCACCCAACCCTTGGCTCAGCCCCGGGATCCATTAATTGGGAAGCACTCTGAGACACTGTCTGATGTGGAGGGTGCTATATAAATCCAAGTTGCTGTTGTTACTGTTGTTGTTGTTATTGCTTGAACTGTTCATTTAAATCCTCAGATACTTTACAATCTTCAGAGCAGCCTGTAACTTTTTTTCCCTTAAAGGTGAGGCTGTTCCTCTCCTGATTCAGTCCCCAACCCTGGAACGTGTCACAGAGGGACGCCCGGCCCGGTTAAGGTGCTCCATGGAGAAGGCCAACGTGATCAGCACCGATGTACACTGGTACCGACAACTCCCAGGACAGCAGAGAGAGTGGATTTTAACACATGATACAAGTGACAGGATAACAGGCTCCGAAGGTTCCACTCAACGTCTCCAGTCATCCAGAGTCACCTCCAATAACACCTACATTCTGATCCTCCCAGCAGTGTCAGTCAGTGATGCTGCCGTCTATCACTGCTGTGTGTGGGGAGATATCTGTGGGGACGGGACCCGGCTGAACCTAAGCAGTGAGTATATTGAAACTGTGATAGGCTTGTTGTGAGACAGAGACATGATAGGGAGCAGCCAAACCATGATGGGGACCAACAACGAAGTTACATTTGTACAGGGCCTTTCATGTGGGGACTACATCACAAAGCGCTGAATAGTGAGGGTTCAGGATCCGAGCTTGTGTTGGAATAGGTGGAGGGCTGGCAGGATTGGAATGATGGAGCACAGAGAGGAAGGAGGACAGCTGAAGGTACGGTCAAAAAGAAGGGTCTTGAGACAGGTCTTGAAGGAGGCAAGGGAGGAAGCAAGGTGAAGGGATTGTGTGTTGGAGTTTCAAAGCATGGGGGTGGAGAGGCTGAAAGCCCAGCAACCAATGGTAGTGTTATTATTATTATTATTATGGTAGGGTGTCGGGCGGGGGACATGTCGAAGGCCGGAGCATAATGAACTGAGTGAGTGGACAGGCTGATAGCCAGTCAGAGAAGTAGGAGTGGCTTTGAAAGTGAGGATGAGGATCTTGAAATCTATCCTCTGAGGGATGGGGAGCCGAGGGTGGAGCTGATGTGTCCCTGTGCCTGGTGCAGGAGAGGACATGAGCTACAGAGTTTTGAATGATCTGCAGTAAGAGGAGGGAAGAGATAGATAGGCCAACAAGGAGTGAGTTGCTGTAGTCAAGCTTTGAGGTGACAAACAATTTTGTGAGGGTTTCTGCTGCCTGAGTGGTAAGGTAGTGATGGAGTTGGGCACTATTGCAGAGGTGGTGGAAGGCAGTGCTGGTCACTACAAGGGTATGGGGGAGAAAGGACTGTTCTGGGTAAAACAAGACACCCAGGTTTCTGACTGGCTTGCTGAGGTGGAGTTTGCATCCATTGAAACTGATGCAGCTACTGGCCGAGGTGTGATGCGCTTGCATAAGCCAATCAGGAGGGCCTTGGTTTTGCCTCCTCTAGTATCAATTCTTTGTTCACTGATGATCTATCAGCATACATCAAGGCCTGGATGAGTGTAAACTTCTTGTAGCTGAATAGGAACAAGCCATACTTCTTGGTTCCTGTCAGCATCTTTACTCCAATAGTTATAAACTCCTCAACCTCCCTGGAGCTCTCTTTCAGATTAAATGACCCAGTGCACAATCCAGGTATCCAGTTTGACCAAGCTGTCCTTTCTCCCCTACATTGCCCTTATCCAACTATACCTTACCTCAAATGAGGCCAAAACTCTCGCACATTTCTTTGTCATTTCCCACTTAGATTACTCGTTTCACCCACAAATATACAGTCAATTCACTTTACAGTATATTCTATGAAGCGCTTTGAGATGTCAGTAACATGTGAAAAGACGCTATATCAAATGCAAGGATTATTAGCATTATTATTACTCCAACGCACATCTTGCCAGGCTACCCAGCTGCACCATTTTAGAGATGCAAATGATTCAGAACTCTCTGGCCTACATACTGACACAGACCAAATACCATACTTGCATCTCACCAATTCTGGACAGGCTCCATTGGCATCTCATCACTGAACGGTTCGACTTCAAGATCCTCATACTTGTGTTCAAATCCACTCAATTTGTGGCACCTCCCTACCTCTCTGACCTTATCACTCGCCAATATACTGCCCAGCGCCTCAGCTTGACTGGCACTAGCTTCTTGCTCATCCCTCGCATCCTCTGCCACACCATTACAGATCATGCCAATATGCCCCCAAATCTGGAAAAAAAAGTCTCAATCGCTCTGCCTAGCCCTTTTCTCCTCTTTTTAAATTCCTGCCAGATAACCTTCCACTTCAACTACCTCAACCCAACCCTCCCCAGCTCGGAGTCAGGCTCTGCTACTGTTGAGTGCTCTGAGACACTACTCAGTGTGGACACTGCTATATAACTGCAAGTTATTTTGTTGGGAGGGATGCTGTATAGATGTTATTGTTGGTAATATTGTTTCTCCTAATACTCCACAGAGCAGTCTCCGGGAGATGGTCAGATGCCATATATCCCTGTGATCATGACAGTGGGTTGTCTGGCTCTTGTTTTGCTCTGCATCCCTGTCACCATCATTTACATGAAACAGTTGCTGTGTTTCAAAAAAACAATCAGAGAAAATGGGTAAATATCACTTTTAAATGAAATGTTTTGTTGTAATATCTGAGTTAGTCAGACATTGTGGCCCATCTGTGACATTCAGGACCAGGCAGTGAGGTTGTGGTAAACAGAGGAAATGACTAGAGGAAGGGAGGGCTCTGGCTACCCTGTGTGTAGCATTCTCGCTTCACAGTAAGATGGTTGTGCATTCAATCCCCATTTCAGCACTCATAATATTTAAGCTGACACTCTAGTGAAGTACTGTTCCATTGTTGGAGGTGCTGTCCTTTAGAAGAGATGTTAAACTGAGACTCTGTTTACATATCCAGGTGGATGTTAAAGAAAACCCTTCAGCCCATTTGATATCTGCCCTTCATAAACCCCATTCTGTCCCCACCACTGCATCAAGTGATTTTGAAAGAGTTCAGTGTGATGGTATCTACCACCTTTCGTGTTTCATTTATTGGTCATCCTCCGCGTAAACGAAAACTTCCTGGTATCTGTCCCGATATCACCCATTGCAATTCTAAACTATACTCTCTTGTTCTGCTGTCATAGGAGGTAATTAAGGAAGTTATGCTACCTTTACAAATCACTGGCTTAGCCTGCTGCTCGAATATTGCATCAAATTCTGGGCTTCACTGTTTAGAAAAAATGTCAGAGCCTTGGAGATGATGTGCAGGATCACATCATCTCCAGAATGATACCAAAGCTGATAGACTATAGTTATGTAGAGAGGCTGGAAACGTTCTATTAGAGCAGAGAAGATTATTATTATTTATTATTAAGCAGGGTGATTCCCTCCAAGGAGCGAGTGCTCATTCCATTCCAGACAAAGGAAAATTTCCATGTGCAGGTGACCTAAGTCTTGTTTGGAAATTCTGAAGCACAGTTTCCACGTCTGTCAGCCAAAAAAAAGGCTTTGAGACTGAACCCCCACCTTGACTTCACTACGATGGTTTGTTCCGAGGCTTGTTTTTGCCACCGCCTTGGATTCCTGAATAGCTTTCATATCATTGATTGTAAACTGTGTGTTTGGGTATTGAGGTCTATTCTGTGTGTTTGTGTGTTGTGGAATGTCTGAACAGTATGTTTGGGTGTTGTTGTTGTATGAATTGTGTGTTTGGCACTATACAAATGTAATTTTTTGTTATTGTTGTGGGAGATCCTCACTGTGTGTTTGGGTGTTGTAATTGCAAAGCTGGCAAAGATAGTGGTTGCCATCTTCCCCCTTTTCCCCCTAGTCCCACTTCCATGACTGTGGGACACTGCTGTGCACAATTTGACTGCCGCGTTTTGCCCACAAGAATACAGTCGGTTTTCCTGCTCTCCTTCCCCCTACCCCAACCCCTCCCCTTGCCATCTTTCCCCCCTTTTTCCCTTAACCCCACTTCCATGACTGTTTGTGGGACACTGCTGAGCGCAATTTGGCTGCCGCATTTTCACCCACAAATATACAGTCAATTTTCCTACTCTTCTTCATCCTGCCCCGACCCTTCCCCCACTGCTCTTGTCCTTACCTAACTATACAGTGTCTTGGGACGTCTTCTCGACGTGAAAGGCGCTATATAAATGTAAGATTTGATTGATGGCCCTATTGTGCAGTAGAACTGAATGTCACTTTGCATAAATCTGTGAAATATGACCTGGAATATCAGAGATTTAAATGTGTCTCTCTTTTGTGGCCTATATCAGAAGTCTCGCTGGACAGCCATGCAATTCACTGAGGACTCTTGATGGAGATGCTGCATTTGGGAAGTCAATGGTAAGGAACCATTTACTGTGACACATGCCAGCAACACTAAACTAGACATCTCTGGCACCAATCACAAGGTTCAGGGTATGATCTGCCCATGCTGAGGGTCACTGCAGTTTATCCCAGAATGTGCCAGAGATGTGAAACTGCTGATTTAGGGCGGAACTCAAGTACCTTATGAAATCCTCCCCAAAATGTTATTTTGTTGTTGCTGTGCTGGGGGAACCTGCTTTGCTTGAGGTGTTGCTATTTGCATGAGATCCTAATCCGAAATTTATCTGTGTCAGTTCATATGGTTGTTAATTAACATGGGATGCTTGGCTTATTGGATCTCATCCTCCAAAATATACCTTGTCTCCACCAATGGCTTCTCCTCCAGCCCCTGCAATGTCACAAATGGCATCCCTCAGGGCTCTGTCCTTGGCCCTCTCCTTTTCAAAATTTACATTCTCCTACTTGGTAATATCATCCATAGACATGGAATCAAATTCCACATGTATGCAGATGATACCTAACTCCATCTCTCTGCTTTTAACCTTGATTTGAGAACCACTGCTGTCCTGACACACTGCCTTTTGGGCATCAAGTACAAGATGAAAGTTAACCTTCTCCAATTGAAGGTCAACAAGACCGAGATCCTACTGCTTGACTCCTGTCTGACATTGAGTCCTGGATAAAAAACAACATTCTCCAGCTGAATATCTGCAAGACTGAGGCCCTCCTAATTGGCTCGCATCTGTGCCTCCACACCTCAGGCACTGATACCATCAGCATCCAAGGCTATACTCTCACCTAGGGTCTGTCGATATGGAAATTTTCCTATATCGGTGGGCTCATACGATATATACCGATATATCAATATTTCTGGGCTTTTATATTGTGCATGCGCGTGCATTCGGGGGGTACGCGCGCATTCAGGGGGTACGTGCGCATTCAGGGGTACGCATGCATTCGGAGGTACGCGTGCACACTGAACTAAAAGACCTGGAATGCTCATCTCCCCCATAAAGTGTCACCACCGATTGTCCGAGATCACCATTTTGGTTGGTCTTCGACGCGACGAGAGAGTGTGTGTCAGGGGAGAGAGAGGGACAGGGGAGAGAGAGACAGAGAGAGGGGGGACAGGGGAGAGAGAGTGTGTGACAGGGGAGAGAGGGGGAAGAGAGAGTGTGACAGGGGAGAGAGAGGGACAGGGGAGAGAGAGACAGAGAGAGGGGAGAGAGGGACAGGAGAGAGAGGGACATGAGAGAGAGGGAGGCAGGGGGAGGGGGGAAGGATGTGGATGTGGCTCAGGTGTTGGACTATATCCTCATTAGGTAAATATCTCTCTCTCTGTGTGTCTCTTACTCTCGCCCTCTCGCTCTCTCTCTCTCTCCATCCTATATATTCCCTTGTAAAAAAAAGTACCATGGTAATGGTGGTAGTACCACCATAACCATGGTACTATCATGGTACTACCACCATTACCATGGTACTTTTTTTTTTTACAAGTGTTATCACATTCCTTCTCCCTCTCTCCCCCTCACTCTCCCCCTCACTCTTCCCCTCACTCTCCCCCTGTCTCTTCTCTCCCTGTCTCTCCTCCCTCTCCCCCCACCCCTTGTATACCTGTATATTGTATTCAAGGACTATGCAATATGGCGGCTTGACGGCAACACCTTGGTCTGTGCATTGTGTATAGAGATGAGCATTCTACGTCTTTTAGTTCAGTGCGCGCGCATTCAGGGGTGCACGCGCATTCCTTGCTCTAGGCCCAGGAGGTTGCAATGCCGGTGACAAGGTGTGCTGGAAAAGATTGCATTATTCCAATAATACCGATATATCGCTGGAAATGATATACCATAAATACCCACGTATAAGGCGCACTGTTTTTCACGTCAGAAGATCTCAAAAGTTGGGGGTGCGCCCTATACGCAGGTACAAGAAATTTTGAGCTTCGGAAATACGGTAAACAGGAGGGGCGGCCGGGGCGCTGTCAGCCGGGGTTTGGTCAGTGTCCGGCGGGGGTTGGGGGGAGCGGGTGATAGAGCTTCGGCCTCGGCCGCCCGGGCAGCGGCAGCAGCAGAGGACTTCAGTGCCGTGCCTGCTGCCTGCCTTCTGCCTAACCCAGTCTGCCTGCCTCCCTCCCTGCCTGCCTTTCTACCTCCCTCCCTGCCTGCCTCTCTGCCTGCCTGCCTCCCTCCCTCTCTCTCTCTCTCCATCCCTCCCTGCCTGCCTCTCTCTCTCTCTCTCTCTCTGCCTGCCTGCATGCCTGCCTCCCTCCCTGCCTGCCTGCCTCCCTCCCTCCCTGCCTGCCTGCCTGCCTCTCTCTCTCCCTCCCTCCCTCCCTGCCTGCCTGCCTGCCTCTCTCTCTCTCTCTCCTTCCCTCCCTCCCTCCCTGCCTGCCTGCCTCCCTCCCTCCCTCTCTCTCTCTCCATCCCTCCCTGCCTGCCTCCCTCTCTCCCTCCCTGCCTGCCTCCCTCTCTCCCTGCCTGCCTGCCTCCCTCCCTCCCTCTCTCCCTGCCTCCCTTCCTGCCTGCCTCCCTCTCTCCCTACCTACCTGTCTCTTCTCCCTCCCTTTTTTTCACCAAGAAAAGGTCAAAAGTGTGGGGGATGCGCCTTATACGCGAGTGCGCCTTATACGCGGGTATTTACGATACCGATATTTACGATATACCGATATACTTTTTCATATTGAATTTTTCTATACATCGATATATTTT
Source organism: Hydrolagus colliei (assembly GCA_035084275.1). Taxonomy (NCBI): domain Eukaryota; kingdom Metazoa; phylum Chordata; class Chondrichthyes; order Chimaeriformes; family Chimaeridae; genus Hydrolagus; species Hydrolagus colliei. The sequence continues at coordinate 42,454,287 of CM068744.1, forward strand.
CAATTCCGATATCGGCATATCGATATGAAAATTATATAGATATAACCGATATATCGCCGGACCCTATTCTCACCTATAAACCCGTCAAGAAACTGGGTGTCCCTGAACTGTCCTTGCTGCACCACATGCGTGCCATGACCAGTACTGCATTCCACCACCTTCGCGACATTGGCAGACTCCGCCACTGCCTCACCCCTCAGGCTGCCAAAACCCTTGTTCATGTATTCATCACATCAAGGCTCAACTATGGAAACTACCCCCTCGTCGGCCTTCCTGGTTCTTCCCTTCACAAGCTGTAGATCATCCAGAACTCTGCAGCTCGTGTCCTTACTCGCACCAAGTTCCGAGACCACATCACTCCCACCGTCGCCTGGCTCCATTGGCTCCCCATCCCCCAGAGGATCGAAATCACCTTCAAGGCCATTCACGGTTTTGTCCCCCACTACCTCACTGACCTGCTGTCCCCATATGAAACTCTCTGCCCCATCTGTTCAGTGGGCTCCGGCCTGCTCCATGTCCCCCACCCAACCTGCCCATCGATCGGCGGATGGGCCTTTCTGCCCCCACACTCTGGAAATCCATCCCACAGTCACTTTGCCTTGCTCCCTCCCTCACCTCCTTCAACAACTTCGATTGATATAGCGCCCTTCACGCCGGTCAATATCTCAGAGCACTTCACAATAATGGATCCTGGGCCCGAGCCAGGGGGAGGGGTAAAATGGTGACCAAAGGTGCAGTCAAAAACAAAGATCTTCAGCTGAGACCTGAAACTAAGAAAAGAGGGGGGCGAGGCGAAGGGAGTGTGGAGGGGAGTTCCAGAGCTTCGGGACATAGTGGCTGAAGATGGTGGAGCGGAGGATTCGGGGGACAAACCGGAGACCAGAACTGGAGCAGCGAAGGCAATGGGTGCTGTGTTGGGGAGACAGGAGGTCAGAGAGGTAGGGGGAGAAGAGGAGTGGAGAGATTTGAAAACAAGAGTGAGAATCTTGACATCGATTCTCTCCGGGACAGGGAGCCAGTGAGATCTGGTAAGGACTGGAGTAATCGGGGAGCAAAATTTGGTATGGGTGAAAATGCGGGTGGCAGAGTTCTGAATCAGCTGGTTTTATAAATTGTGGTCGAGGGGAGACCAGCGAGGAGTGCATTTGTGTAGTCCAGCTGAGAGGGGACAAAGGCATGGGCCAGCGTTTCAACGGCTTTTGGCTCAAGATACTGCCGGAGATGGGCAATACGTAAGCAACGTATTTCCACAAGTAGAAAAAAGCAGTGCTGGTGAGGGACCGAATGTGGTGAAGGAACTTACATTTGGAGGTTGAACCTGACGCCGAGGTTGCTTACTGGTTTGGAGAGTTTTAGGGGCAGGTTGGGTAGGTGGAGTAGGGAGAGCCATGTGACTTAAGATGATGGTGAGAGCCAAAGAGTATGGCTTCCGTCTTGTCAACATTCAGCTGCAGGAAATTCACGCTGATCCAGCTCCTGATGTTTGAAGGTTAATAAGGGGACTGGGGGTCACAAAGTGAGGTGGAAAACTAGAGTTGGTGTCATCCATATACATATGAAAGTGTATCCCATGTCTGCAGATGACATCACCAGAGGAAATATATAGGTTAGGAAGAGGAGAGGGCCAAGGATGGATCCTTGGGGTACCCTGTAGCTAACTGGGTGAGAGCGGGAGGAAAAGCCATTTGTGGCAAAGTACTGCTGGCGGTTTGTGAGGTAGGACTCAAACCAGGTGAGTGCTGTCCCACTGAGGTGAATGACGGAGGATAATGGCGTGGTCAACTATGTCGAACGCGGCTGAGAGGTCCAGGAGGACAAGGAGGCAGAGGGAACCCTGGTCACAGATAGAGAGGACATAGCTTGTGACTTTCACAAGTACAATCTCTTTACTGTAGGTAGGGCAGAAACCGGATTGGAGGTGTTCAAAACGGGAGTAGGAGGAGAGGTATGCTTGGCAATAATGTGTTCAAGTACTTTGGAAAGGAAGGGCAGGTAAGAAATGGAGCGGTAGTGGCTAGGGTTAGAGGGATCTCCTTCAAGGCCGCGGCGTCTCAAGATGCTCCTCTTCGACCAACTCTCTCCTTCCCCTCCTAACTCTCTCTTGCCCCTTCCCCCTATCCTGCCCCTCTCCCTTACATAGGTTCTGACCTGACTGTTCAGTGCCTTGGGACATCCTTCTGAAGTGAAAGGCGCTCTAGATGTAATTTTGCTATTGTGGTTGCCAGTGTCTCCATACCTTAGGCACTGACAGCATCACCCATTCTGAATGTAGAGGTTAGAGAGCTCCAGTGGGGTCCTCCTCTTGTGTTGTTAACATTCTGTGAGTTGTTGAAGCACAGTCTTTATTCTGAGAAAAAAGAGACTAAAATCAATCTCAGATTGAACTGCACCAGATTGGAAGTTCTCACGTTCCAATGTGCATGGAGTAAGTTTGCAATCAATATTGATAAACTTTCCATACATAGCCACTGACCCTTTCTTGCTTATTTCACAGACGTGTCTCAGGCATCCTGAAACATGCAGCTAAGGTTATGTCAATGTCTCTGCTTCAGACTGCAAGCCAGTCAGTTCAACTGTGTCTTGTTTTCGGTGTTTGTCACATCCCCAGGGAGTCCAGTCACTGTGTCAGGGTCTTGATGATAGACATGTCTGTGTCTTTACTGAGAGGGTCACAGTGACTGTCACGGGGCGTGTTGAGGGCCTGTTACGGGGAGTGTTGAGGGCCTGGTCAGCTTGTTATTAGTCAGGGACCTGGTAATAATTGCTGATCACTGTGTGTCTGTTCTTTATCTCATTCCAACCATTTCATGTGATTACAGAGCTTCCAGAATTTTCCTGACGACTTTACATGCACGGTAACAGTGTAACCTGTGTGCAACATAGGCATCAGATTTGATCTCCAGTTATCCTTCCTCACCCACATCCGGTCCATTACTGGCACTGCTTTCTTCCATCTCTATTATATTGCCCGTCTCTGTCAAAATATCAGCCCTAAAGCTGCCAAAACTCTGGGCTATGCCTTTGTCACCTCTTGGGTGGGCTACACCAATGACCTCCTTGCGCCTGAACACCTTTCTGTTCGACAGCGCTTAGTTACCTTGCTCTGGCTCAGCCTTAGGCTCCACCATTTTAAGTGCTTTGAGATGCCGCCTGGTATGGAGGGCACTACATAAATGCAAGTTGTTGTTCTTGTTAAACTGCCCTGTAGTTCAGTGTTTAGAGCACCCGACTTGCAAGCAAGAGACCGGAGTTCAATTCCAGGTAGGGTGAAACGTTGGGCAAGTTACCTTACTCCACATGCCTAATAATAATCTCTCAAAAAAAACAATAATAAATTGGTCATTGCAATCCACGATTGTACGCAATTGGCTGCTGCATTTTGCCCACAAATATACAGGTAATTTGGTTTACAGCCTATTCTGCAAAGCGCTTTGAGACATCTAGAAGATGTGAAATGCGCAAAATCAAATGCATGGATTATGAAGAGTCAACGTTTTGGGTCCACGACCCTTCATCAGAACTGGGGCATGTTGGGAGGGAGAGGCTTTTAAAGATTAACAGAGAGGGAGAGGCAGGGCAAGGAAGGCAAAGGAGAAAATGGGGTAAAGAGGTGTTAGTTGAACAAAGAGAGGGAAGGTGAGAGTTTTTTACTTCTCCTTCCCTCTCACAGTTTGACCTTTCCATCCACGTTCTCACCAACGAACCACAGCACAAGCTTGAGGAACAGCTCCTTATCCACCTGTCAGAATTGCGAATTCTGGTTGGATATATTCTATAAAGTTTGATCATATGATATAATGCCATTGAGGACTGAGTTACTCTGCTACGAATGCACTACAAAGCAACACCAATGTCATCCATTTTGAAAAATGCTTCTGTTTTTGAAAGTGTAAAACACCGGGGGTGGGAGCTGAGGGGATGGGAGGAAATAAAACCAAAATCAGTTATAGAGGTACGTTTTGAGACATGCCATGAATGAGGGGAGGGATTGATCGAGTTGGAGAGATTTTGGGAAGGTGTTGAAGATGACAGAGGTAGATGGTCGAAACGACAAAATTACATTTATAGAGCGCCTTTCACATCAGGAGAAAGCTCAATGGTTATTAATGGGGCATAGGACATGAAGCAGTTGGTGCTCACTGAGTGGAGAGAGTGGCTGATTGATTGGACTAAAGTACAACGGCAACAAAATTACATTTATAGAGCGCCTTTCATGTTGGGAGGACATCCCAAGGCACTGAACAATTAGGTCGGGATCCAAGTGGGGAGGTCACAGTGGGCAGGTGGGGCAAGACCATGGAGGGGTTTAAAGGTAGGATTTTGAACTTGATGAAACAAGGGTTGTGGAGCCAATGGAAGTGGGCGAGGATGGGATAATAGTTTCTCTGAGCCTGGTGCGGAAGACTTCAGCCAGCGAGAGATTTGGGCTTGTTCTGGTTTAGTTGGGTTCTATCATTAAGTGATCCCTTGCACTATTGTATCTCACTCCGAAGCTTCTGGTGTCACTATAAACATCAGCAACAGGATTACATTTGTATATAAAGGCCTCTGCTTTCACCAAATAGCTCTCCATCCATTGTCGTCACTTCAACAGGAACCTGATTAAGTACTGAGTGGCTTGTGGCTGCAGCTCCAGATTCATGGTGATCTCTGCTTCATGTCCATTGTTCTATTTGCTGTACTGACTGTGCTGTGTCCGGCCATCAATGCTTAAACATGGGGTTAGCGAGTAGCTCAATCCTGTTACCTCCTCCAGCTTGATGTAGGTGACTATATGAATTTTGTTGACAAAAGCAGCTGCAAGAGCGAATAGATATTCTGTGCTTAAAATTTCTTTACCACATATTTACAAGTATTTTCATTGATTTATTTTTGAAATCATAAGTTTAATTAAAATTCCTATACTGTTTATTTACATGTTTTGTTGGAACCTTATTTACAAATATTTCATCAATTTATTGACAAATATAGTCATGTAGCCACAATTTCGGAGAGAACCAGACAATTATTTGGGGAGAACAATTGCACTCCCCCGCTTTCTCGCCAAAGCCCTGCAAACTTATCCTCCTGATGTAAAAGGTGCTATACAAGTATAATTTAGTTGTTGTCCCTAAGTAATTATCTCTCTTCCTCTTAAAATTTATTATTCAATTGTCTTCCACCATCATTTCAGGCAATGCATTCCAGATCTGAACAACTCAAATCTGTAACTCAATACGCTAGAGTGGTCCTCCTGGTGGGATTATTTTATTCTGCCTGCAAACCATTCCCAAGTTTATTATCTAATCAACAAATACAAGTAACATGGAGGCCTAGAGCTAATCAGGATGTATTCACCATGGGCTCGTGATCTGCCTAGCAACAGAATCTGGGATTTTATTCAAGTCAATCAGGAGATGGTTACCAAGGCCTTGGCATTGGCCCGGAAACGGGACTGCCCAGTCAGGAGAAGGTCTCCATGGATTTGGCATCTGCTCAGCATGAATCAGAATGCTCTACCTGTCTGGATTGGGAGTTCCATAATGACTTCCACCCTGTGCCCCGAGCATGGCTTTCAGGCTCCGCCATGTCGAACGCTGAGACTGAATCTGGGAGGAGTCATAGGGGAACAAGAAAGACCAGGGCCAGAGTGGGCACGGTGATCAACTTCTGTTTGAGTAGACAGTAGAAATGGAAAGTGCAACTTTGAGCAAAACAGTCTATGTGTTTCTCAAGTTAAAGAAAAGTATGCCAGAATTTGTTTGTGGGGGGAAGGAAGATCAGGATAGATTTAACAAGGAGGATAGATTTGTTCTAGATTATTTTGGGGATGTAGCTAACAATAAAGTAATAATTCTTGCATTTGATTTAGCACCTGATCACATCAATGAAATGTTTCAAAGTGCTTCATAGAATATACTGTGAACTGTATATTTTGTGGGTGAAATGCAGCAGCAAATTGGGCACAGCAGTGTTCCACGAACAGTCATGGACTGAGTGACTGAATTATTATTTTTTAAGATTATTGTTTTGAAGGGATTATTGCCTAGAGTGATCCAAGTTGTGGTCCACTGGCCACATCCATTCAAGGAGATTATTTTAAACTTCCCAAATTTATTGTCCGATGAGCAAATACAGGCAACATGTACCCCTTGAGACAATCAGGAGATGGTAACCAAGACCTCAGAATCTGCCTGGCAATGGGACTGCACAATCACGAGATGGTCACCAGGGGTTCTGCTAATCGACTAACAACTGAGTCAGGCTCAAACGCAAAAATTGAGCCAGGCTGGCACGCAATGACTGAAGTCGGCTGACACATGCCTAAGAACATAAGAGTATAACAACTTGGATTTATACAGTGCTTCGCGTTCTGGGATGCCGGAAAAGGAGCAGGCCATTCGGCCCCTTGAGCCTGCCTTGGCATTCAATAAGATCAAGGCTGATCTTCTAATCAAAATCTACCTGCCTGCCTTATCCCCATATCCCTTAATCACTTTATCCATAAGAAATATATCAATCTCAACCTTGAATATGTTCAAGGACTGAGCACCTACAGCCTTTTGGGGTAGAGAATGCTATAAATTCACTACCCTCTGAGTGAAGAAGTGTTTCCTCCACTCTGTGCAAAATGGCTGACTCCTAATATTAAGACTTTGACTCCTCCAACCAGGGGAAACTGTCTCCCACTATCTATTCTGATATGACCTTTAATAATCTTATAGGTTTCTATAAGATCACCTCTAATTCTTCTATATTCTAGAGAATATAGGCCTAAATTATTCAACCTATCCTCATAGCTCAACCCCCTCATCCCAGGAACCAATCTAGTGAATCTACGCTGCACCCCCTCTAAGGTGAGTACGTCCTTAAATAAGGAGACCAAAACTGCACACAATATTCTAGGTAAATATCCTAGTCTATTTGCAGCCTATGGAGGGAGGAATTGGGAAGGATGACAAGGAGGGCATTGGCATAGTCGAGCCGGGATGTGGTGAAGGCACGAATGAGAGTTTTAGTGGCCTGGGGGTTGAGGTAGTGGTGGAGTATGACCACCATTTGCTAAATATTCCTCCATAATAAATATAATGGTAATCTTCCTTACATTTGCTTCCCTCTGCCTCCACCTTCAATTCCAGGACTACTGGTGCCCTGACAGACTGCCTGTCAGATATCGTCCTGAATGAGAGACAACTTTCTACAGCTGAATGTCAGCAAAACCGAGGCTGTCCTGATTGGCTCGTGTCAATGACTTCATACCTCAGGCACTGGCAGCATCAGCATCCACGGATGCACACTCCACCTAACTAAGCCAGTCAGGAACCTGGGTTTCATCTTTGATCTTGAACTGTCCTATCTACCCCATATCTGTGCCATGACAAGTATCACCTTGCAAAATCATACGTCTCCACCACTGCCTCATCCCTCAGGCCACTGAAATGCTGTCACGTGTGATTGTCACCTCAAGCATCGACTGCAGCAACATCCTCCTTATCGGCCTCCCCAAGAATTCCCTCCACAAGCTGCAGATCAGCGAAAACTCTGCAGCTCAAGTCCTCTCCTGCACCAGGTGCCATGACCCCATCACCACCACCCTCACCCGGCTCCACTGGCTCCCCATTTCTCAGAGGATCAAATTCTAAATCCTCATTCTTTCTTTCAAGGCCCTCCACAGCTTTGATCCCTGCTACCTTCTGATCTGCTGACTCACTATCAACCTGTTCACTCCCTCCATTCATCAGGCTTCAACCTGCTCCTGCACCTGACCCGCCCTACCATCAGTGGCCGGGCTTTCAGCCTCTCTGCCCCAATGCTTTGGAACTCCATCCCACAATCACTTAGCCTTGCTCCCTCCCTGTTCTCCTTCAAGACTGGTCTCAAGACCTTTCACTTCAGGCACTGTCTTACCTCTATGCCCTCCCTCATCCCAACTCTCCCCCACCCCACCCCCCATCCTATGCTAGTCCTTCTGATGTGAAAGTTGCTCGATAAATGTAATTTTGCTGTTGTTTGTTGTAGAGTCCTGACCCCTGCCTGTTCAATAGCTTGGGACATTGTCCTGATGTGAAAGGCACTCTACAATTGTAATTTTATTGCTGTTAACCAAACACCTCTTGCTATGAAAGGCTCTATAATGATATAATTATGCATTGTTGTATTGCGTAAGACACCACCTTCCAATCCTTCTTGGACCCTGGGGTAGTGCCAGAGGACTGGAGGGTAACAAGTGTTACTCCTCTGAACAAAAAGGTGCAGAGGATAAACCTGGGAAATACAGGTCAATCAGCCTAATGTGCCTAATCCGCTCTCCTGGGTCTAGACTCCTCCTTGTCCCCCAAATCCTCCTCTCCAACATTGGTATCTGGGCTTTCAGCCACTATGCCCCGAAACTCTGGAGCTCGCTCCTCCAATCCCTTCACCTCACCCCCCTCCTTTTCCATCTTCAGCTCGCGACTGAAGACCTTTCTGTTCAACCATGTCTATGGACACCTTTGCCCACCCCCTGGTCGGCGCCAGGCTCTGCTATAAGGAAGTGCACTGAAACACTATCTGGCATAGAAGGCACTGTATCAATGCAAGTTGTTCTTGTTGAAGGGATAGATGTCCTGCTGCACAAAAAGTTACACACTAATTTTTTTACAAATAACTGAGGGTTTTGTCACACGTCAGAGATGAGCATCTATTCTCTGCTTGACCACATAGAAAACAACATACATATACGAAAGATCTTGTGGTTTGCGAGGAATGGGAGAGAGCAAGGGTGCTAACAACTGAGCAAGGCTGTGTTATTTTTACATCTTGTCATTTGTCACACATAGATGTGAACAGGAAGGTTGGTTGAGATCAGAATACTGGACTAATTTAAAACTTGTAGCTCAGTAGTTATAGCACTCACCTTACAAACGTGAGTCCTGTGTTCCAATCCAAGCAGAACAGGGTGAAACCTTGGGCAAGTTTCCTTATTCCACATGCCTATTAATAAGCCGTCCAAAAATAACACAACAATAAAATTGGTCATTTCAATCCACAACTGTTTGTGGGACACTGCTGTGCACAATTGGCTGCCGAGTTTCTCCCACAAATATACAATCAATTCACTTCACAGTATATTCTGTGAAGTGCTTTGACATTGATAAGATGTGAAAAGTGCTATGTCAAATGCATGGATTATTATTGTTGGGGTTTTGAGAGGATAGCAGAATGAGATGAAATCACATAAACCAAAGAGTCTTCTGAATTGAATCCAATCTTGCGACTATTGCCAGTAACCCACACTATTCAGCAATGTACTTGTTGTTGTTAAAAGACACCAAGAATGGGAGTGAGAAACAACAACAATAGTATAAATGCCTTTCATGTCTGGAGGACATTCAAGGTGATGCATAGTCAAGAAGTTGCACCCTAGCTGATCGGAAGCAAGAGGCATGGAGGGCAAGACAGGAGGCAATGGTTTACCTGAGGCAAAGGGTAGAGTTCCAGAGGATGTGGGCAGTAAGGCTGAAGGCCTGACAACTGATGATGGGGTGGACAGTGCATGGAACATAGTAGGGAGTAGATTGGTTGATAATGTTTCAATAGATCACAGAGTGAGGGAGGAGCAAGTGGGTTTGTATCAAGTGGGCTGTAACGAGCACCTTAAAATTGATTCTCTGGGGCATGGAAGCCAATGAAGCCACGGAGGATGATGATCTTTGGCTTACAAAACATGTTATGGAAGACGACATGAGCTGCAGCCTTCTGAATAATCTGGATAAGAGTTGGGAAGTTCAGTGGGCAGGGAGATGGCACAGTGAAGCCTGGATATGTTGACAGTTGAGCCAGACTGACTCCATCCAGAGGTATACAGTATGAGAGTGATGTTGAAATTGAACAAAACTTGATATCTTCCTCCCTGTGGCCCAACCAAGCTGTTGCAAAGCTCAACATTTACTCCTTCCTTTGTTGTCACAGGAACAGCTCAGGCTTTGCAGCCTGTTTGCACATTTCTTGTTGTTTTTTGTTGTTGTTGTGGTGGTGGTTAGTGAGCACAGAGCTGCAACCACTTGTATTTATATAGTTCCTTTCACACAAAATACCGTGTTGCTATAGTTGCACATCAACAAGTCCGAGGCCCTCCTCACCTTGGCCACTGACAACATCACCATCCAGGGAATCACAAAACCTCACTGAGCCAGTCCGGAACCTGGCGATCTTGTTTGAATCTCAACTGTCCTTTCTATCACACATCTGTGCCATGACTCACTCTGCCAACCTCCATTACCAGGCTTCACCATTGCTCCACCCCTCAGTCCGCCGAAACTCTCATCCATACATTTACCACATCTAGGCTTGACTATGCCAACTCTCTGTTTGTCGGCCTGCGAAAATCTTCCTTTCACAAGCTGCAGATCATCTGCAACTCTGTAGCTCGTGTCCCTTCCTGCACCTGGCTCCTTGACCCCATCACCTACATCTTCACCAGCTCCCTATCCCCCAAAGGATAGAGTTCACAATCCTCATCCTCATCTTCATGGCCCTCTATGGACTTTCAAGGCCGGTTTCAAGACCCTCCTCTTTGAACGTGCCTTCTGCTGCCCTCTGAACTCTCTTCCTCCCCTCCTAACTCTCTCCCATCCCTCTCCCCTACCCTGCCCCTATCCCTTGCTTGGGTCCCGACCTGACTGTTCAGCACCTTGGGATAGCCTCCTTATGTGAAAGGCGCTCTGTAAATGTAATTTTCTTGTTGTTGTTGTTCTACTCCCTTCTTCCACAACCTGCTGACCCGTATCAACCTGTCTACTCACTCCATTCAGCAGGCTGTGGCCATTCTACAGGTCCCATCTGGTTTGCCCCACCATCAGCCTTTCTGCCCCCACCCTATTGTATTCCATCACATATTCTGTTTGCCTCATTCTCTCCCCATTGCCTCCTTCAAGGAATGTCTCAAAACCCTCCTTTCAAGAATGGAGCCACCCTCCTACCCACCATGCTCTCCAAATCCCTGACTGTCCAACACCGTGGGACATCCTTCCGATGTGAAAGGCGATATACAAATGTAATTTTGTATTGGATTTTGTATTTGTCAGAGCAGCACTTTAGTACTCATTCTGTGGAGGAGTCAATATACTAGAACTGTTGGTTAATGCTGGCTGAAACTGCTGCTGTGTTAAATACTGTACATGGAAGGAATTTTGTGGGTAGTTGGCTGGGTGATCAGGTGGAGATATCTTCCATCTATTTAACATGGAAACAGTGTCAGGCAGCTGCGGTAATAAGCATCAATTCATTTTTACTATTGAGTTCCTCTCTCCCAGTATCCTGACTAACAATCTCCCACATAAAATTGTTCAGTCACCTCATGCTTGTGGAAAGTGCTATACAAGGGTAATTTCGTTGTTATTCATTAACTTGGTGTCCAAACATCCACTGATGATTTACGTCAGCAAACAACAACAACAACAACAACAATTTACATTTATAGAGCGCCTTTCACGTCGGGAGGACGTCCCAAGGCGCTGCACAGGTGGCGTGTTACCCGAGCTGGGAGGGGAGTGTTTGGGAAGGGGTGAAACACGAAGGGGAGGTAAAAGGGTTCGGGGTGGAACAAAAGGCACGATCGAAGAGGAAAGTCCTCAAACCGGCCTTGAAAGAGGAAAGGGAAGAGACGAAACGGAGGGATTGAGGGATGGCATTCCATAAGGTGGGAGCGGAGAAACTGAAGGCCCGGCCTCCGATGGTGGGGCGGTTCGGGCGGGGGGCTTGGAGCAGGCCAAGTCCTGTTGAACGGAGGGTCGGGGTGGGCGCGTAGGGGGAGAGTAGATCGGTTAAGTAGGGTGGGGCAAGGCCGTGTAAGGCCTTGAAGGTGAGGACGAGGATCTTAAACCTGATCCTCTGGAGGATGGGGAGCCAGTGGAGACGGGCGAGGGTGGGGGTTGTGTGGTCGCGGAGGCGGGTGCGGGATAGTACACGGGCTGCAGAGTTTTGGATGGCCTGCAGCCTATGAATGGAAGAACTGGGGAGCCCGATTAGGAGAGAATTTCCGTAGTCCAGCCGTGAGGTGATGTATGCGTGCACGAGTGTTTCGGCAGCGCGGGGGGTAAGATAATTACGGAGCCTGGCAATGTTGCGCAGATGGAAATAGGCGGTGCCTGTCAAGGCGCGGATGTGGGGGAGGAAGGAAAGTTTTTGATCGAACATGATGCCGAGGTTCCTGATTGGCTTTGTGAGGTGGAGAGTGCAACCTTGGATATTGAGGCTGGCAGCGCCCGATGTGCGGAGGCGCTGGCTTGAGCCAATCAGGAGGGCCTCGGTCTTATTCACGTTCAATTGCAAAAAGTTGTTCCTCGTCCACGACTCGATGTTGGACAGACATGCTGTCAGAACATCGATCGTCTGGGGGTTGAGGGATGAGGCAGAAAGGTACAACTGGGTGTCATCCGCATACGTGTGGATATTTACCCCATGTCTGCGGATGACGTCGCCCAGAGGGAGCGTGTAAAGGGTGAAAAGGATGGGACCGAGGACAGATCCCTGAGGGACGCCATGGGAAACTGTGCGGGGGTTTGAAGAAAAACTATTGGAAGAAACAAAATGTAAACGGTGGGTCAAATAAGAGTGGAACCAGTCAAGGACTGTGCCTTGAAGGTTGAGGTGGGAGGAAAGACGTTGAAGGAGGATGGTGTGATCGACTGTGTCGAACACAGCAGACAGGTCAAGGAGGACGAGGAGGCAGAGGGAGCCCTGGTCACAGGCGGTTAGGATGTCATTTGTGACCTTAACCAGGGCAGTTTCTGTGCTGTGGATAGGGCGGAAACCTGATTGGAGGGGTTCAAGAAGTGAGTGATTTGAAAGGAAAGAGCGGAGCTGGGAGGCAACCACTCTTTCAAGGACCTTGGATAGAAACGGGAGGTTGGAGATGGGTTGATAACTTGATGGTTGCGATGCATCAAGGGAGGGTTTCTTCAGGATAGGGGTGATGGGTGGCTGTTTTAAGGGAGGTAGGGACAGTTCCTGAAGAGAGGGAAAGGTTAATGTTGTCAGAAATGAGCGGGGCTAACAAATGGAACTGGGTGCGGAGGAAGGGGGTGGGGATGGGGTCCAATGAGCACGTGGTGGGTTTCATGGAGGTAATTGTTTTTGTGACTGAAAGCGGGGTGGTGGGGTTGAAAATGTGAAATGGGGGGTGAGTGGGGGTTGAGGTAGCTGATGAGGGCGTGGAGGTGGAGGAGTGGTGGGGGGAGGAAACCGCAGAGCGGAATTTCTCAATTTTGGACTCGAGGAAATCCATCATCTCCTCACAACGAACGTTTGAGGTTTGAGGATCTGCGAGGTGAGGCGGGGGGGGGGGGGGGCGGAGGAGCTGGTTGGTGGTGGCGAAGAGGAGGCGGTGGTTGTCCTTCGCTTCCAGGATTATCCTGGAGTAGAAGGCTGATTTGGCAGTGGCTAGGGCGGAGCGGTAAAATTTGATGCGGTCCAGCCGGATTTGCCAGTGGACCGTGAGGCCAGATTTGAGCCAGGTGCGTTCAACTGCTCTCACTTGGCTTTTGAGGGAACGGAGGTGAGTTGTGTACCACGGTGATGATCGGGAATGGGAGACGGCTTGGAGGTAAGGGGGGCCAGGGTGTCAAGGGTAGTGGAGAGGGTGTTGTGGAGGGCGGTGGAGGCGGAGGATGGGTCGGTACAAAAAGAATGCCATTGTGGGAAGAGGTCGGAGGTTTCTAGGGCAGAGGTGAAAGTTTGAGGGGAAATCTTCTTCCAGGGCCGGTAGAAGATGGTGGTGGGTTTGGAAGTGATGGGGGGAGGGATAGAGGTTTTGCAGGAAATGAAAAAATGGTCGGAAATGGCCTTGTCTGTGATGGTGTTATTATTTGCATTAGCTGTGAGTTGTTCATTCTTCCGTATTTGATCTGTATCACAGTCTCTGGTTCCAGTTCATTCTAGAATCAGCCTACAAGTACACATATCTCTCTTGTACCTTCCATCTGCAATCCTGAAGCTCAGACACTATCTTGAATCAATTCAAGAATCTGAAGATGAACAAACTTGTGATCTATGAGCATGCTGATTATAAAGGGCTCTTCCGAGAGTTCATTGAGGATGTCCCTGATCTGGTTGCACTGAGCTTTGACAATGTCATCTCAAGCTTGGAGGTATTTGGCCAACCCTGGGCCATGTACGAACATCAGTTCTATCGTGGAAATGTCCGTGTGTATGAAGAAGGCCGCCATAATTTTACCAGGGGCTTCAATGATGTGATCTCATCAATGCAACTGATCCGAGCGAACCTGAGCAATCCTCGTATAACTCTTTATGAACATTGTGAATACCAGGGCGTATCCAGAATATTCACTCAAGAAAGCAACCTTCTTTACGGCGACATGAATGATAGAGTTTCCTCTCACATTGTCCACAGTGGGGTTTGGGTTCTCTATCAAAACCCCAACCGCGAGGGGCACAGGATCATGGCTATAGAGGGTGAACGTGCTCCTAATTACTGTGCCCTGAATTTCAACGATCATTTGTCCTACATTCGTCCTCTGAAGCCCAGGAAGCCCATGGTTAAATATGTGAAGATCCTTTGGGATGAAGGCAAGAACGATTCAAAACAGCAAATAATTGATGAAATTATTTGTGAAAATTGCACTGACTCTGAGCAAGCGTTCAAAACCACCCAGAACACAACTAAGGCAGTGAATATCTCCCAGCATTTCACCTTCAATGAATCATCTCAAATCACCACCGGCAGCACCTTTAATGTATCAGCATCATTTGGTATGTTTGGTTTTCAAGCTGGTATGAGCCTTGAGCTGGAAAATGAGCTTCAGTCAGGATTCCAAGTGGAAAAGGGCACATCAGAATCCAAGACCACAACCATCCAACATGAGCTCTCTCTCCCTGCCCAGGTCCCCGCCAAGACAAGGCTGAAGATTTCTGTCCTTCAAGAAGTGATTACCTACGATATTCCAGTAGAGATGGAGGTGTGGATAGGATCGGAGATGAAACAAGAGGTAGCAAACCTGCATTGCGTTGATGGGAGCAAACTTACCCTCAATTACAGCTCAGATCAGCTGTAGTGATATGTGCTCATTGAAACGTACAGCGCTTGCAATGTTCTCGCTTAATATGCCTGAGGTAATTTTGCTGTTGTTGACAGTTCGTGAACACATTGCACGCGATTCAGTCAGATTTGGGTTACCTGAAGGGAAAGGAAGAGTGCGAGAGAGAGAGTGTGAAAGAGAGAGATAGAAAGAATTGCAAAAGTAAGAAATGGTGACAAACAGAATTGAATAAAACAAAGTTAGAGAAAGTGAGAAAGAGGGAGAAGGAAAGAGAGAAAATTGAATCGCTGCTTGCTAATCTGTTGAAACTTTTATCTTAATCCAAATTTTCTGCTTTTCCCCATACTCACTAACACACTTCCTCCACGATTGTTTGTCGAATAACATTTGTAGCATTCCAACAACTACCCCTGACAAACAGAACAGAAGGAGAGGAGAAATAAAGAGAGGCAGAGATTGTAAAACTTAAAGAAAGAAAACTAGAGAGACCAGAAAGTAGAAAGTGAAAACTAAAAAAGGAAGGAATTGAAATATTCATTGGTTAGTTCTAAAGCTTCTTAACAACAACTTATTGAATAAAACGCATCTGCTATTGCATTACATTTCATTTGTGCTTTGTTTTGTTCTCAATAGTTATTTCTAAAGCGTGTTAATGACAACTTATTGAATAAAAGATGTTTGCTATTGCATTAGATTTCAATTGTTTCCATTTTATTCTCACACTATTTCATGCTTCATGATCGTACAGACATGGTAATAATATCAATTTATTACATCTTAATGATATGATATGGTGATATATCAAATGTGAGAATGATTATCATTATTATTTGCAGATTAAACTGGAGCTCGAAGTCTCAGTGGATTGGCCCAAAGCTGATGAGACAAAGCATATCAGTATATGCTGTCTGTTTACACCACAGATATCAAATGCAAATATATGGGGTTATTACTTCTTGTGGTCAGTGGGAAAGCCGAAAATTAGGAATGTTTTCAAGCGTGCACTTTTCGGATGTCACTGTGACTTTCCACAATGTTGTGGGAAGTGGGTAAAACCTCTGAATCATTCTCTTCCTGAGCCAGGAGATTAATAATAATAATAATACTTGCATTTGATTTAGCACTTTTTCACATCTTCTAGACATGCCAAAGCGCTTCACAGAATATACTGTAAAGTGATTTGACTGTATATTTGTGGGCAAAACGCGGCAGACAATTGTGCCCAGCAGTGTCCAACAAACAGTAGTGGATTGAACTGACCAATTTCAACTGAAGATTGATGCAACCCATCAAACTGACTATCTGTCCTGTCCATAGATTCAAACCATCAACATGGTTTGAAGCGATATGGGGGGAGAGAGGGACGGCGGTGGGGGGGGGTGGGGGGAGAGAGGGACGGCGGCGGGGGTGGGTGGGGGGATAGAGGGACGGCGGCGGGGGGGTGGGGGGTGAGAGGGACGGAGGTGGGGAGGGTGGGGGGAAAGAGCGATGGTGGCGGGGGGGTCATCCGGTCCCTCACCAGCACCGCCTTCTTCCACCTCCGACGGATCGCCCATCTCCAGCAATACCTCACCCCAAAAGTTGCTGAAACCTTGGTCCATTCCTTTATCACAGAGCTGCCAACCAGTACACTTTTGCCGTATTTAGTACGATAAATTGAAGTAAATACGGCAGTACGATTTTTCTTGTTAAAATAAGTTTTTTTGAATATCCGAAATGTTCCATGCTCTGTTTGTCTCTCTGTCTCTCTCTTTCTCAGTCTCTCTCTGTGTGTCTCTCTCTCTCTCTGTGTCTCTTTCCCGCTCTCTGTCTCTCTCTCTCTCTCTTTCCGTGTCTCTTTCCCTCTCTCTGTCTGTCACAGTCGTGCTCTCTCTTTCTTTACATACACTGTAAATGTTAACGCTAGGCACTAGGCTAGGCGCAAGGCATTACTGGGAACGATTTTTTTCATATACGGAAACACATACGGAAACATATACAGAAACACAGTAGGGACCTCCTGCTTAATGCAATTTTTGCTTAACAAAGAGTTTTGAAGTCCCATTTTACTTGCCATCTTTTCGCGCTGTAATTTTTTCGTTAAATACCGGTACGTTCTGGGGAAAATACTTTTTTGAATTACAAAATACTCTTTTTAGCTTTCAGGAGTACTTTTTTTTGTTAATAAAGGTTGGCAGCTCTGTTATCACTGGGCTACTGCAACACCCTCCTCGCCAGTCTCCCCTCCACCACAATCCATAAAATCCAACTCATCCAAAACTCTGCCGCCCGCATACTCACCCACACCAAGCTTCGCTCCCCCATTACCCCAGTACTTGCCAGACTTAACTGGCTCCCTGTCCCTGAGAGGATCGACTTCAAGATCCTCACCCTTGTTTTCAAGTCACTCCACTTCTCTGCACCCTCCTACCTCTCTGATCTCCTCTTCCCCCAAACCAGCACCCGCTGCCTTCACTCTACTGGTTCTGGCCTCCTCCATATCCCCCGAATCCTCCGCTCCACCCTCGGCGGAAGTGCCTTCAGCCACTATGCCCCAAGGCTCTGGAACTCCCTTCCTCACTCCCTTCGCCTTGCCCCCTCTCTTCGCAGTTTCAGGTCACAGTTAAAGACCTTTCTCTTCGACCGTGCCTTTGGTCACCTTTCTGCCCCTGCCCCTGGCTCGGTCCCAGGATCCGCTATTGTGAAGCGCTCTGAGACGCTGTCTGGTGTGGAGGGCGCTATATAAATCAAAGTTGTTATTGTACCAATTAGCACATGGCTCAGGCAGCAATCCCAATATTTGACCTGCTGAGTTTCCCCAGCAACTTTTGTTTTTGTTTCAGATTCCTAGCATCTGTAGTATTTTGTGTTTTGTTTATACTGATTTGGATGTACTACGTTTTAATTTAATTCCTAGTTCCTTGAATTCCCTCTTCAAGTCGTCCCTTCTAACCCTATCTATATCATTGGTACCTATGTGAATTACCACAATTGGATCCTCTACCTCCTGCCTCAAATTATTCTCCAGCCCTGCAGAGACATCCATCACCCTGGCCCCACGAAAGCAACAGAGCCTTCGAGTCTTCTGGCTGCGGCTGCAGATAAGTGTATCTGTCATTCTCACAATCTCGTCCCTAATTACCACTACCTTCTGTTTATCTCCCCCTACTTGTGTGGCCTCCTGTATAGAGATATTGGAATCAGGTTTCCCATCCTCTTTACAGGCTTCCTTGACCATACAGGTTGCAAGAATCTCGTACCTGTTGGTCAAGGTTAAATAAAGCCTGTGGCTTCCCTGCCACTCGCTCTGGGGTCCTCTTAACTACCTGAGTGTCAAACACCCTGTCCTGTCCCTGACTCGTAACAGTATCCATACATTCCCTGAGCCTCAAGGGAGTGACTGGCTCCAGGATATAAGTCCAGGAAACTCTCACTTTCCTTGATGCTGCGCAATGTCTGCACCTCGGATTCCAGTTGAGCTGGAGTTTCCTCAGTTGCAAACAGTTGAGGCAGATGTGGTCTCCGAAGCTCAGACTGCCCTCCATCAACTATCACACATCACAGTCCTCATATAACACATGCCACGCCATTCGCTCCTTTCCCACTCTCACTAAGTATTATAGGTTTTTTAAAATCTTTGTTTTGTTGTTTCTTTTAAAATAAAAAAAATTGTGTTACAACAACAACTTCGATTTCTATAGCGCCCTCTACGCCAGACGGCGTCTCAGAGCGCATCACAAATAGCGGATCCCGGGACTGAGCCAAGGGCAGGGGCAGAAAGGTGACCAAAAGCGCGGTCGAAGTGAAAGGTATTCAACTGTGACCTGAAACTGGGAAGAGAGGGGGCGAGGCGAAGGGAGTGAGGAAGGGAGTTTCAGAGCCTCGGGGCATAGTGGCTGAAGGCACGGCTGCCGAGGGTGGAGCGGAGGATTCGGGGAACATGGAGGAGTCCAGACCCAGAGGAGCGAAGGCTGCGGATGCTGGTTTGGGGGGAGAAGAGACCAGAGAGATAGGGGGATGCAGAGGAGTGGAGGGAGTTGAAAACAAGGGTGAGGATCTTGAAGTTGATCCTCTCTGGGATAGGGAGCCAGTGAAGTCTGGCAAGGACTGGGGTAATGGAGGAGCGAAGCTTGGAGCGGGTGAGTATGCAGGCGGCAGAGTTTGGGATAAGATGGATTTTGTGGATTGTGATGGAGGGGAGACAAGAGAGGAAGGTGTTGCGATAGTCCAGCCGAGAGGTGACAAAGGTGTGGACCAAGGTTTCAGTAGCTTATGGGGTGAGGTATTGGCGGAGACGGGTGATCCGTCGGAGGTGGTAGAAGGCAGTGCTGGTAACGGACTGGATGTGGGGGATGAAGGACAGTTGGGGGTCGAACCTGACGTCTAGGTTGCGCACAGGTTCGGAGAGTTTTAGAGGCAGGCCGGGAAGGTGGAGGAGGTGAGAGCCGTGTGAATGGTGAGAGCCAAGGAGTATGGCCTCCGTCTTGTCGACATTCAGCTGCAAGAAATTTGCGCTCATCCAGCCTCTGATGTCTGAAAGGCAGGCTGGCAGAACATCAGGGGACTGGGGATCGCAAAGTGAAGTGGAGCGATAGAGTTGCATATCATCCGCATACATGTGGAAGTGTGCCCCATGTCTGCGGATGACATCCCCAAGAGGGAGCGTATAGATGAGGAAACGGAGGGGGCCAAGGATAGATCCCTGGGGTACCCCGCAGGTAACTGGGTGAGTGCGGGAGGAAAAACCATTTGTGGAGATGTACTGCTGGCGGTTTGTGAGGTAGGACTCGAACCAGGTGAATGCGGTCCCACTCAGGTGGGTGATGGAGGACAGGCGGTGGAGGAGGATGGCATGGTCGACTGTGTCGAACGCAGCCGACAGGTCCAGGAGGATAAGGAGGCAGAGGGGGCCCTGGTCGCAGATAGAGAGGATGTCGTTTGTGACTTTCACAAGCGCAGTCTCTGTACTGTGGGCAGGGCGGAAACCAGACTGGAGGGGTTCGAAGAGGGAGTGGGAGGAGAGGTGGGCGCGGAGTTGGTTTACGACAACGCGATCCAGTGCTTTTGAAAGGAAGGGCGAGTTAGAAATAGGGCGGTAGTGGCTGGGGTTTGAGGGATCTAGGGAGGGTATTTAAGGAGTGGGGTGATTGGCAGCAGTTTTGAGGGGGACAGGGACTGATCCAGTGGAGACGGACTGGTTGATGATATCACTCTGACACACTCTCACACACTATCACTGTCTCTCTCACGCTTTGTCTACTGTTCTTCATCTCTCTCCCTGTTTTTTTCTCTCTCTCTCACACACACTCTCCCTCTCACACACTCCCTGACCGACTCTCCCTCTGTCTATCTCTGACAGTCTGTATATTTCTCTCTCTATATATATTTCCCCCAGGCAGCAACTCTGGATATTCTGCCACTTCAGCGCCGCCTCTGATGCGGGGCCGCAGCACATTGCCACCTGTTGGTCACATGTGGAACTGCAGCCCCCAGTCAGCAGCTCCTGATATTCTGCCAATTCAGCGCCTCCTCCGCGGGGCCGCAGTTACAGCAGGGACCCAGTGACGTCACACCCAGTTTTGGCCGTTGGTTTAGGCGGGAAATTTCAAAATGGCGTCTCCGCGCCCGGACCCACCAACGGCTTGAACTGCTGCCCCGACTCCGCTCAACAACAACAACAGCCGCGGGAGCAGCGCCGCCATCTTGGACAGTCTCCAGGTAAAATGGGGAGAGGGAGTGAGTGAGATAGAGAGAGGGACAGAAAGAGAGTGAGAATGTGGGAGGGAGAGAGAGTGAAAGGGAATGGGAGTGAGAGAGTGTCTGAAATACAGAGAGAGAAAGAATCATAGAATCTTACTGCAAAAAGAGGCCATTCAGCCCATCGAGTCTGTGCCAGCTCTTTGAAAAGAGCAACTTAATCCCTCTCCCCAGCTCTCTCCCCATAACTCTACAAACCCATCCTCCCCAAATAAATGTCTACCTCTCTTTTAAAAGTTGTTATCGAATCGGCCTCCACCACCTTTTCAGGCCATGCATTCCAGATTCGAACAACTCGCTGAGTGAAACAAATTCTCCTCCCCTCCCCTCTGCTTCTTTTTAAACTATTTTAAATCAGTGATCTCGGGTCACTGATACAATTACCGCTCTAAGTCCAAAGGTTTGTTAGTCCAAAGCTTCCCCTAACCCTAACCCTAACCATTGGACTAATGAACCGTCGGACTATCGCACCAAATGTTCGTATTAACGAACCTTATTTCATTGTTGGTTCGGACTATCGAGCGGTAACCACGGTAACCGCCCCGGGTATAGGAAATTTGTGTATTCAGACTATCGAACCTTCAGACTATCAAGCGGACCCCACTGATACACCCACCAGTGGAAACAGTTTTCCCTATCTACTCTGTCGAATCCCCTCATTATCTTGAAAACCTCTATTAGGTCTCCTCACACCCTTCTCTGTTCCAATGAGAATAAACCCAGCCTCTCTAGCCTTTCCTCGTAGCTGAAGTCCCTCATTCCTGGTACCATCCTGGTAAATCTCCTCTGCACCCTTTCCAATACCTTAACATCCTTCCTAAAGTGTGGTGACCAGAAATGAACACAATACTCTAGCTGAGGCCTAACCAAAGTTTTATAGGGGTTAGTCAGAACTTCCTGACTTTTATACTCTGGCCAATATTTATAAATCCTAGTATCCCTTATGCATTTTAAACAGCCTTATCTACCTGTCCTGCCACCTTCAAAGAATCACTCACACAAACCCCAGGTCTCTCTGTTTCTTCACACTCCTTAAAATTTTTACTATGTGGCCTATTTTGCTTCCCCTCATTTCTCCTCCCAAAATGCATCACCTCACAATTCTCTACATTAAATTTAATCTGCCATGTGTCTGCCCATTTTATCATTCTGTCTATATCTTCTTGCAGATGCTACTATCCTCCTCACTATTTACTATTTTTCCTAACTTTGTGTCATCTGCAAACTTGGAAATGATACTCCCTATACCACAAGTCCAGATCATTAATATAAATTAAAAAGAGCAATGGTCCCAATCCCAATCCCTGGGGGACGCCACTGTACACTTCCCTCCAGTCAAGAGTGTTCCCTCCCTCGAGAGAGTGAGAGAGTGGCCGAGAAGGAGAGAAAGGCCGAGAAGGAGAGAAAGAGATGGGAGAGAAAGTGAGAAAGCACGAAAGAGATTGAGTAAGAGAGAGGGTGATAGAATGGGAAAGAGAATTTGAGAGAAAGAGAAAGTATGAAATAAAGAAAGAGAATGAGAGAGGAAGTGTGAGTGAGAGAAAGAGTGTGAGAGAAAGAGAGAGTGAGTGGGATTCTCTCTCTGTCACTCTCTCTTTCACTCCCCATGTCACCGAGGAGAAACAGCAACAAAGAGAGAGAGAGAGAGAGAGAGAATAAGAGTAAGAGAGAGAGAACAAGGAAAGAGAGAGAGAAAGAGGGAGAGGAAGAGGGAGGGAGCAAAAACGAGAAAGTGAGAGCATGAGAGAGAGAGAGAGCGACAGAGAGAGGGAGAGTGACGGAGATGGACAGTGTGACAGAGAGGGAAATAGAGTGACAGAGGGAGGGAGACAGAGAGCAAGAGACACACTCTGAACAAGACCCAGAGATCGATACAGAGAGAGAGAGCGACAAAGAGAGAGAGTGTGACAGGGAGGGGGAGAGAGAGATCGGTGGCAATAGAGCACATGAGAGAGAGAGTGTGAGAGAGCATAAGATAGACAGCATGGTAGACCGAGCGCATGACAGAGAGAGCCACAGAGAGGGGGAGAGAAAGTGCAACAGAGAGGCGGAGAGAGACTGTGACAGAGAGGGAAAGGAGAATGACAAAGAGGGAGAGAGTGCGACAGAGAGAGAGAGAGAGCGACAAAGAGGCAAAGAGTGACAAAGGGAGAGAGTGACAGGGGAAGAGAGTGACAGAGAGAGAGTGTGTGAGAGAGTAAGAGAGACAGCATGGTAGACCAAGCGCATGACAGAGAGAGCCATAGAGCAAGGGAGAGAAAGTGCAACAGAGAGGGGGAAAGAGGGTGCGACAGAGAGGGAGAGAATGCGACAGAGAGGGAGAGTGACAGAAAGGGAAAGATTATGTTGATTATATATTGATTATATTCTCTGGGGAATCACAGTGGCCAATTGCATATGGAATCTTACCCCATAGGCCCACAAATGTTTCCTGTTAAATACCTATCCAATTAATCTTTCAAAACTACTATCCCAGAGACCCAGTACCCCTGAAATAGGTAACATCCTTGAACCTGTTTTCCCAGGTTCTCACAAAAACAGAACAACGTTCTATTAAGTCGGTTCTTACCATAACATGCCACAGCCAATGGGAAAGTAATTAATCGGAGAACAACTATTTTCGCACACTTCAAAATGATTACTGATTTGTCATATCAGGTAGATGACCAGCAACAATCTGGCAAAACAGGTTCCAAATCTAGTGCCAGGTTTTCAAAGGTAAAGTAATACAACTGGTATTCTCCATCCAATCCCTGGGCTGGCAGCATGCGTGAGATAAGATTGAACATAGAATTATGACCCGCTTTTATTGGCTGGGTATATATACGGACATAGAGAAATTCTATGCAACTTCTCCAAATGCCAGCTGATCAGTACAGTGAGTCACATATTGGCTACATTAGTGCCCTTAACAATTATTGATACCCTCTTTTGTAAAGTGCTGGGAGATCTTTAACATTCAACTGAATCACCTCTAATGTCCTTAGGCAAATTTGACATCAAATAAAACCTCAGCTAAAGGATGGCACCTCTGACATTGTAGCACTGCACTATAATATCATCTTTGTTTATTCAGCATGGTAGGAAGACAGGACAGGCAGTGCAGAAATCCCCTGAAAGTGTGGCATTTTCAAACCGGTTTACTTTACTGAATACTGAGGGTATTAATACCTCTGGGGAGAGTGGTAAAAAGAAATTGGATGATCAGGGGGACATAGGGAAGAGAGCAAATGTGGTTGTCAATGGGAATACAACAGTCAAATGTATAAACAGGTATTTCTGCAACTGAAGACGTGAGTCTCGGAAGGTGTGTTGCCTCCCTGGTGCCATGGTTGAAGACATCACAGAACAGTTCAATAAAATTATACTCGGGAAGGGGAATATCCAGAAGTGGTGGTCCATGTTGGGATCTATGATGTCGGGAAAAAAGTAGCTGAGATACTTCAGGGAGAGTATCAGAAGCTGGGGAAAAGCTAAAGAGTAGAACCTCAAAGGTGGTGATCTCTGGATTACTTGAAGTGCCTCTTGCAAGCGAGTTTCAAAATGGTAGGATCAAGCACATGAATGCATGGCTGGAGAAATAGTGCAGAAAGAAGGGATTCAGGTTCCTGGATCATTGGGACCAGTTCTGGGGCATGTGGGACCTGTACAAGATGGATGGATGAGACCTAAACAGGGCAGGGACCAATGTCCTTGCAGTGAGATTATCTAGTACTGTAGGGGAGGGTTTAAATTAATTTTGAGGGGGGACGGGAATGCAAAAAGCAGTGATCCAGAGAAAAGTGAGCTAAGAGGGAAGAAAATGCAGAACAGACTAAGACAGTCTTGGAGTGCATGTGCATAAATGCACAAAGTGTAACAAAAAAGATGCTGAACTGCAGGCTCAAGTTGCCACAGGGGGAAATGATGTAGTATGAGTGCTTGTACTTGGCTCGTACATGGACAGGAATGGGAGCTGCAGTTCCTGGCTATAATGTATTCAGGAGAGATAGGGATGGAAAACAATGGTGGGGGGGTGGCGGGGGGGTAGCAATATTAATGAAACGCACGGTTACTGCCTTGGAAAGGGACAAGAATCTATCTGGTTAGAGTTAAGGAACAAAAAAAGAAGCTGGTTTGCTCCTAGGGGTCTATTATAGATGACCAAATAGTGGGAAGGAGATAAGACAAGCAGACTTGAAAACAGATTTCAGAAAGATACAAACCCAATAGAGTAGTGATAATGGGGGTCTTCAGTTATCGCAACATAGACTGGCAAAATAACAGCATAAAGGTCAAAGAGGAAGAAGGACTCCTGAAATATGTACAGGACAACTTGATCAGTATGTTTCCAGCCCAATGAGGAAGGAAGCAGTGCTGGAGCTAGCTCTGGGGAATGAAGTGGGGCAACAGGAGCAGGATTCAGATGGAGAGCATCTGGGCAATAGTGATCATAATATCATTAGATTCAATAGAGTACTTAGGGAAAGGGACAAGGAATAAATAATAATTAATAATAATAATAATCCTTACATTTATATAGCGCTTTCCACGTCTTATCGATGTCTCAAAGTGCTTCACAGAATACAACAATGTCCCAAGGTTGGGACCAGAGCAGGGGGAGAAGGAGAAGACAAGAGGGAAGAAAGGGGGGAGAAGAATGAATGGTGTGAGTTAAAAAGGGAACTAGCCAAGGTGGACTGGAAATAAAGATTGGCAGGTAAAACAGCTAGAGCAATGGGAAGTCTTTAAGGAGGAGAAGGTTTGGGGACAGAATAAATATATTTCCACAAAGGAGAAAGTAGGGCATCCAAACCTCCCTGGATGACTAAGGAAAATGGGACTAAAATAAAAGAAAAAAAGAGGCTGATGATAAATGTCAGGCCCAAAATTCAGAAGACAACCAAGTGGAATATAGGAATACAAGCACAGAGGAGAACTGAAAAAGGAAATAAGAGGGGTAAAGAGATTCTATGAGAAAAGATTAGCAGGTGACATTAAAGGGAACTGTATAGTATTTTACAAACATATCAAGAATAAAAAGTTAGTCAAAGTAGAGTGGGGCCAATTAGGGACCAAGGCGGAAATTTTATTGTGGAGGCAGAGGGCACGGACGATATACTGAATGAGCACTTTGCATCTGTCTTACAATAGAAGAGGATGCAGCCAATACCACAGTATCGGAGGAGAGGGTAGAGGAATTGGATAGGATAAGTATAAACAGAGAGGAAATACTCAAAAGATTGACAATGCTGATGATAGATAAGACACCCTGTTCGGAAGGCATGCATCCAAGCTTACTAAGGGTGCACATAGCAGAGGCTCTCGCCATAATCTTTCAATCTTTCTTGGACACAGGGGTGGTGCCAGAGGACTGGAAGGTTACTAATGCTACTCCCTATACAAAAACAAACAGAAGGATAAACCTGGGAACTACAGGCCAGTCAGCTTCACATCAGCAATGAGGAAACTTCTGGAGACTATAATCTGGGACAAAATAAATCTTCATTTGGAAAAATATCAGTTAATAAAGCACATTCAGAATGGATATGTTAAAGGCAAATCTTGTCTGACAAATCTGATAGTTTTTTGATGAGGTAACGGAGAGGATGGATAAAGATCATGCAGTTGATGTAGTTTATATGGACTTTCAAAAGGCATTTGACAAAGTGCCACATAAGAGTCTTGTAAGGAAAATAGAAGCCCACGGTGTTAAAGGGACAGTGGCAGCATGGGAGACAGAAAGCAGAGAGTTGTGATGACCAACTGTTCTTCTGACTGGAGGGAAGTGTACAGTATATAAATGTAATTTTGTTTTTGTTGTTGTTACAGTGGTGTCCCCCAGGGATCATTATTGGGACCACTGCTCTTCTTAATATATATAAACGATCTAGCCTTAGGTATTGGAAGTACAATTTCCAAGTTTGCAGATGATATCAAGTTAGGAAAAGTAGTAAATAGTGAGGAGGATAGTAACACACTGCAAGAGGACATAGACAGAATGGTAAAATGGGCAGACGCACGGCAGATGAAGTGGAGAAATATGAGGTGATGCATTTTGGGAGAAAGAATGAGGAAAGGCAATATTGCGTAGATAGTACAATCTAAAGGGGGGTGAAGTAACAGAGAGACCTGGTGGTTCATGCAAGTCAATCTTTGAAGGTGTCAGGACAGGTAGATTAGGCTGTTTAAAAAAAACAGGATACTTGCCTTTATCAATAGGGGCATAGAGTACAAAAGTCAGGAAGGATGTTAAGGCATTGGAAAGTGTGCAGAGGGATTTACCAGGAATGGTACCAGGAATGAGCAACTTTGATTATGAGGAAAGGTTAGAGAGGCTAGGGTTATTCTCATTGGAGCAGAGAAGGTTACTAGGAGACCTAATAGAAGTTTTCAAAATCATGCGGGGATTTGGCAGGATAAACAGGAAAAAACTGTTTCCACTGGTGGGTATGTCAGTGACTCGAGGACACAGATTTAAAATGGTTTCTAACAGAACCAGAGGGGAGGTGAGGAGAAATTTATTCATGCAGCGAATTGTTTGATTCTGGAATGTATTGCCTGAAAGGTGGAGGCTGATTTGATAACTTTTAAAAGAGAGGTGGATGGTTATTTGGGGAGGTGGATTTGCACGGTTAAGGGGAGCAAGCAGAGGAGTGGGATTGACTTTGACTCTTATCAAAGATCCAGCACAGACTCTGTGGTCCGAATTTTTTTTTTTGTACAATTCTATGATTCCATGATTACAAGCTTGAACTCACAATCTTCTGACCCCGCCACATTTCCAATCTTGGATCATACCTCACACCCAACACAGTGAACTTTTTATTCACATTTCATCAATTCACTTCTTAAGTTTCTCTAATTCCCTCCTCTCCAGATTCGCAATCTCCACTGCCTGCAGCCTAACCCTTACTAAACTCAGCACCCCAATCACCCCAATGTGCAGACAGTAAGGTCACACATAGCTGTGCAGAGAATGAGTGAAACTGTAACAACCTTTTGAAGGTTGCTTCAAAATGTCTTAATAACCTGTCCAAGCGACGTCCCTGGAAAATCTGTGTAAAATCTGAGATTGTTAAAATCAGGAGTGGGGAGGAAAGTGAAAGGTGAACTAAGGGGGTGAGGACATCTATGACAGTCACTGTACATAATGTAAGCTTTTCAGCACAAAGCTGTATTAAGTTTTCCAAAGGACATTTTAAGCACTTTTTCCCAAAACATCTGTCTTTTCTATTGTTTATTAGTTTCACATTGAATCTCTTTCTCTTGCTAGTTTTTTTTTACTCTTCAAACATTTGTTCAGAAAACAGTAATGTTTATGAGTTCTCAATACCAGACAGCTCCCTTCCTCCCAAGGCCAGTGTCTATCTGTCTATCTAATTTGTATTAATAATGTTCAATTACTATCGATTAATAATTTTGCTTCATATTAGTATCTCAACAATCCCCACCATGAGAGTGAGAAAATAAAATTTTCAATCTCTCACTTATCTACGAGCTAGTTCGCTAACTGGAAATGGTCACATTGCAAGTGAGTCTTTTTTTTAAAGTAAACGGAGATAACAACAAATCATACCAATCAAACAACAGTCTGGGCAATGTCAAAGGCATAAGACATGAGTAATAAGGTTCAGTAGAATGAATTAATCAGATTGTTACAGTGGCTGGGATTAGGAATAGACTTTTTAACATGGTACATGGTACCTTTTTGGTAACACATGCCAAGTCTGCAGTGAGACATTCAATAGCTTGTTTTTACCATTCACAATGTCCTTGAGAGTCCATAGAGTCAGATTTATTCCAGCAAACAATACAGTAAAAAAAACAGAATTATGGGATTGTGAAATGTCCAGTCCCCACCTCGAGTGGATCAAACTGACAGCACACCATCATCATCATCGGAATCTTCCGATTCCCTTTTACCTCAGCCACCACATCAATACTTTCAACTTATTTTAGCAACTGTAATTATAGCGCATCATTATCAATAATATGATGAACATAATCAGTATAGACACAAAGATTATGAATAACATTACTGGAATAAACAAACTAAATGTTACATAAAATATTACAGAATACTGATATTCTTAATACAGTAGAGTACTATCACTTCTCCTACTTCAATTGTCACAGTGTTTATTCTACCTATCGACCCCGTCACCCCACATGCTACAACATCCGACACATACATGACACACACGATTGCCAATGTAGACGATTAGCTGGGTTGCACATGTCCCCTCGTCTCCCCTGAGACGGTCGAACAAAATTGAAAGCAAAGACTGGCTTTGTGGGTGGGAGAGTTGGAGCGAAATGTATAAGTTGTCCCAGAAGAAGTCGCTGCATGGAATGTCGTTCTTGTCAGTATCTGTAGGAACTAAATTTCTTTAAACATTTTCAGTTGTTAATACGACATGATCATTAACTACAGAAACACTTTCACTTTATGTGGAAACCAAAGGATTACACAATGTCCTTTTTACGCAAACCAGATTGATTGCAGTCAGTGAATTTAAACTTTAAACTGCCCATAGTCAGTGGCTGCAGTAAATGATTTTTAAAATTCCGGTATAATTTATTTTCTTCTCTTTCTGTGTTTTTCAATTAACCCATTCTATTATCTCTCAACTTTAGTTAATTTCTTTATTTGAGAGAACAACATTTTACCTTCTCATAAGAGTCAAGCAGATTGAACTGTTTGAGTGTCTTCAGGTTAGCCAATTAATCAATTCCCTGTTCTGTGTGGAGGCATATCGGCGGATCTATACGTTGCTCAATCAATCCTTGCTTTTAACTACTTCTGTAACCATTCAAATTCAGAAGTAACCATTTGTCCCAACTTTTCTTCCAATTGGACTCTTTAGTATCCTTCTTAGTTTTATCATTTTAACAATCCTTCAGTGTTGAAAGTTTTGTGATTGGATTTGAGTTTTTACCTTTGCCCCTTCTTTTACCTGTCCTATTATTATTATGTTCTTTATGTGTCCTGTATGTCTTTTAAACCTTGTAGTGAACCCTTGTTCTTCTGCACCTTTTCAGACTGATCCTCTACCAAGGCTGCTACTGTATGTTGTTTTGATTTTTCTGTTGCCTCTCCCAGTCTAGCTTCCCATTGTATGGGTAATGTGATCTTTTGAATATTCATCAGTCTCCAATCACTCCTTTTGTTGGAGGGTTTGCATCATAATTAGTTTATCTGTACCAAATTTGAATTAGTTTTATCCAATTTCTGATCAATGGAAGAGAGCTTAGAGGCGTTATATGATGGTGGATCAAGTCGACCAAATTCTGGTTGTGTTTCTTGTTGGTGCACTATTGCTCCCCTTGCGTTTTCCAACTGCTTCCTCAGTTGGGCATTTTCTCCTGACAATTTTTCCACAAATTTTCTCTGTTTTTCGCTGCTTACCCTTTCTGCAGCTACCTGATGTTTAAGAATTTTCATCTGTTCTTGCAGATTTCCGATCACTGAATTCATTTGTGCCATCTCATCTTTTAGATTCTCACCAGAACTTTTCTTTTGCTGTTTGCTATTTTGTTGCATATCCCTTTTTACCACAAATTTTACATTCCATTTCTTTCCACTCATTACTGTAATGCCCCCATTTCCCACAATTGTAACATATCACTTGTTTTTTTTCACCTGTCGTTTCTCCTTCTACTCTGCCACAGAAATTTGTCTGTCACTTTTGTTCCCTGAAAAGGTCCCTTATTTCCCCACATTTCTTTAAGTTTATTTTCCACCAATATGGTTATTTTATGAGTTTTTGAATTTTCTTTCAATGGAATATCAGCCATGATTGAATGGCGGTGCAGGCTCAAAGGGCCGAATGGCCTACTCCTGCTCCTACTTCTTATGTTTGTATGTTCTTATTTTGCTTGTAATTAATTTCTCATTATGGTCATCATTTTCCCTATCCCAGGTGTCCTCAAAACTATCCTTATCAGAAGGTAGGGAATGGCTAATAATCACTCTGTGCCACCTTTCCTTAAAGTGATCCAGATTACTACGATTTGGTCGTGGGCCATGTGTTTGATTGAAAAGTTCCCATAATTTGTCTATGTAACATTTGGGATGTTCATCTGGTGTCTGTCTACACTTGTTCAATTGTGTACCTGGATCTCTCCTATCATACCCTACAGCATTCAAGATATCCCTTTTTAAGTAATTAAGATTGCCTTTCACTTGTTTCATGTCTAATGATAAGGTATTAAATATTGGTGTAGACAATGTACATAGTAATAAACTAAAATGTTCTGTTTCATCACATGTATTTCTGTATTGCTATATGGTCCACCTCATTGAAATGACTGTATACATCACGTTTCCCATCAAATTTGGGAATAGTATTTGCCATCGCTTGTATCTGAAGTATACAGATGCATTGTATGGTATTTTCACTCCAGCTAACTCTTCCTCTTTATCACCTTCACCCTCCACTGTTTTTTTTGAATAACTGGATATAATGCCAAAAGGTTTTTCTTTTTGTTTTCCTCTTTTATCTCTACCTGTTTAGATTGCCTTAGAATTTCTTCCAATTCCGGATTAGCTTTCAGTTCACTAGTCTTTACTATCCCTTTGTATTTTTAAAAAAAATCACAAAGCCTTTCACACATCGCACCTGAAGTGTCCCTTTTTATTCTTTCCTCTCTTCACTCTTCCTGCTCTTTTTTAATCACATATCTAAAGATCACAAATGGTATCTTGGTATAATTGAAACTCTGTCTCCTTCTCAGCCAGGACATCCAAAAATTTTAATTCCTCAACTTTTACTTCTGCCTCTCTATCCAAGGCATTCTGAAGTTCTAATTTTAATTATTTCTCTGAATTCTGCCTCTCTGGCCAAGGTATCCTGAAGTCCTTTGACTTCTGCTTCTCTGGTCAAGGCATTCTGAAGTTTTAATTCCTGTTTGACTTCTCCCTCTCTGGCCAAGGCATTTTGAAGTCCTTTGATGTATGCCTCTCGGCTAAGGCATATTGAATTTCAAGTTTTAATTCCTGTTTGACTTCTGCCTCTCTGACCAAGGCATTCTCTCTGACGTTTGCCTCTCTGGTCAAGGTATTTTTAAATTTAAGTTTCAGTTCTCTCTCTCTTTTGCTTCAAACCACTTTCTCCTTCCTATTCTAAACATAGAGTTAAGAAAGAGTAAAACGATGGAAGTCAAGAAACCCCCTAGGATGGTTAGGCACCAAACGGGATCAGACCATATCTCATTGTATATCCAGTTATACAAGGCATAATATTTGCTAGCCGGTAGGAGTGCCATACTTTAGTATATTAACCATACAACAATATAACTAACTTCAACCCACTAAACACCAACTATTATTCTTCCACACCTTATAATAATAATAATAATAATCCTTGCATTTGATATAGCGCTTTTCACAGCTTATCGACATCCCAAACCACTTCACAGAATATACTGTATATATTTGTGGGTGAATCGCGGCAGCCAATTGCACACAGCAGTGTCCCACAAACAGTCATGGATTGAAAAGAGCAATTTTATTGTTGCGTTTTTTTTGAGGGATTATTATTAGGTGTGTGGAATAAGAAAACTTGCCCAAGGTTTTGCCCTGACCTTCCTGGATTCGAACACAGGTCTCCCCAGCTTGGTCTCCCCAGCTTGTAAGACAAGTGCTCTAACCACTAAGCCACAGGAGTTCCACACTGAAAGTATATTTTCAAATTCACATGAATACTTAATTTCTAACCAATATTAAACATTTGTATTTATCCCACTTCAATATAGTGTCCCTGTTCAGATGCCAATTGTAAACGTTGATTAATTTTGTGACTCTGCGGTGAAGTAAGGACTGACACAAATGTACAATTAACATGCATGTTTATTGATTCAGGTTAGTAATAGTTATAAGTAACTACAATATTTACGTATGACACATAGCTTACAATGATTTAAGTTGACCAAACCAACTGCTGTGGGTGAGATAGAACATAAGAACATAGGAACATAAGAATTAGGAGCAGGAGTAGGCCATTCGGCCCTTCGAGCCTGTTCCGCCATTCAATAAGATCATGGCTGATCTTCTCACCTAACTCTGATTACCTGCCCTATCCCCATATCCTCTAATCCCTCTATTTTTCAAAAATCTATCAGTCTCAGCCTTGAAAATGTTCAATAGCAAAGTATTGAATAGCAAATAGAATAGCAAGGTCCAATTTAATCTCCATATTAATCCAAATATAAATCCATCAAAAGGTAATAATAATAATCCTTGCATTTGTTATAGTGATCTTATCAACGTCCCAAGGCGCTTCACAGAATATACTGTAAAGTGAATTGACTGTATATTTGTGGGCGAAACATGGCAGCCAATTGTGCACAGCAGTGTCCCACACACAGTCGTGGATTGAAATGACCAATTTTATTATTGTGGGTTTTTTTTTGGAGGGATTATTATTAGGCATGTGGAGTAAGGAAACTTGCCCAAGGTTTCGTCCTGACCTGCCTGGATTCAAACACAGGTCTCCCCAGCTTGGTCTCCCCAGCTTGCAAGCTACAGGAGCTCCATGTATCCAAGTATTGTTGTACGGTTTCCAGTTCAACATCCAAAATTATCCCAAAGAATCCAAGTATTGTTGTATGATTTCCATTTTGATATCCAAGTATGCAGGTATGATTGTGCCAATCCCAATTCGATATCCAAGTACCACTGTATGTCTAGAGTTGCTCCACTCACAGTCTTGATCTTCTCTTCTTCTGAAGCTGAAACGTGGATTTGTGATGACTCCAAGTTCCAATTTCTCCTTTCTCCGTTCTTCCTTGAATCAATCTCTCTTTTATCCAGTTCATTAGGTGATCTTTCACCCATTGCCCTTTGCAAGATGGTTCCTGTGCAAAACCAAATGCTACACAGCTCCCTCTCCAGCTGCAGACCATTTCTCCGTGAGAAAATTACTGATAAGGACTGAAAACACTTTGTGTTTCGTACTGCATGCGCAGTACGAAAAACCCGAAAATATCGATATTTCGGTATATCTCGATATGAGCCCATCGATATATCTAAATCGGAAATTTTCCATATCGACGGACCCTAGTTTCCCAGTAATGAAAGTGTCCCCGAGGCATTAATTTATCTCATTTACTTGAGGGCCAAATTTGTTCACGTCAGCTTCAAACAAAAACTTTCACACAGACTTTGAATACCTTTAAACGTGTACAAGCCCGTACGTAGGGGGGGTGCGACGGGTGCGTACGCACCCCCCCAAATTATAAAAGGTCCACATTTTCCGGGGTAGAGAATTGTATTTTTTATCAAATTTAAATACCAAGTAAATTTATTGAGCATTTGTGTAACAATCAGTTCTTCAAAACTATGTATAAATTATAAACACACATCTTTGAATGTTTTAGTATTAATATAAAATTATCGAGTCGCACACCAGAATCGGCATCTCCCCAAAACATACCGCGTCGATAGACCAGTCTATGACGCGGCGAGTCTGTGACTCGTGATTGGATAAACATAGGCGCGCGCCAAGACTCAAATCCATCCTCGTTTGGAAATCATCCCGTATACAGCCACAAGGGTAGCACCACTTCTGGAAGTTAAATCATCTTTTCATCTGATCACTGTAAGTAAAAATTACTCAAGTTTTGAGAGGTGTGACTGTAATGCTAGCAAACAATGACAACATATTTACAAGCTTCTGAGAAATTAAAGCTTTTGAGAACCCAACAAAAAAGTTATATGTGTCTGGACGGGAATGCCTATCTTTAAAAAAAATACTCATGGACGTAGGCCTATGCTTTAGCGCCTATTCTACGTGGTGTGTCAATCGGAAATCATCCCGTATACAGTCACGACATAAAAAGGTAGTACCACTTTGTGGAAGCTGAAATCGTATTTTAATCTGATAAATGTAAGTAAAAATGACTTAAGTTTTGATAGGCGTGTTTCTGAAATATCATGTTTCTTGTTTTGTCTTGATTATCACATTTGATTTATATTATTGAAAATGTATTCCTGTAATTAAAAATTGCTTTTAGAGACGTCCACTGACATGCAAAAAACATATGACCGCAAAGATAAACAGTGCTACTTTATTTCACATTCAGTTTTGTACCCAGAGTGAAAAAACATCAATGTCGCACGAATTTGGCATAAAAATAGTTTCACCATCATCTGATCGAGCGAACTCGGGCATTGACAACCACACTTCTCCGCTGATCCCTTCTCTCCATGCAACCTGACAACTCCCGCCTGCCAATACCCGAATCGCGCTCCAGAGTATCGATGTAGGTTAGGGCCGGTCTACCTAGCTTTAGATCTCGGGTCATTTTAAATAGTTTAATGGCATGAAAATAAATGTCATAAGCCATGTAGTTCCCTTTTCATTTAAATTATCTACATACATAGGCAAACGTTTGTGGACTTGATGAAGAACATATGTTTTTCCTTAATTTTTTTTGTTAGAAGTCATCATAAATAAATAGTACCTAGACTACGTTATGGGTCGCAAAGAGCAAAATGAACGGAAACGCAAAGCAGCTGCAAAACTGTGCAAGCCCCTAGACCAGTGGATGGTCAACAAAAGGCTTAGTTCGACTGATGATCAAGAGCCAGCTAAGGAATCGCAAGAAGTACAGGATGAAATGGGAGTTAGTGAACCAAGCTGTTCCAGTGACCAGGAAGTTGCCGAGCCCCTTATAATTACACAACATAGGTCTACTCATTTCGTTAATGATATCGGAAACATCATAAATGCTACTCTGAGCCCTGAGGAGTTGACCAATGCAATTGAAAAACTTGATGTTGCATATAAATACCATCTCTTGACAAGCCACTTCATCCCATCTGAAGATTACATTTTCCCGTCACGGTTCCTTCACCATTGTCAGCGCCAGTTCAAGATGAGATACTTGCGAGATTATAAATGGATGGTCTACAGTCCTTCATTAGATGCTGCCTTTTGTATTCACTGTGCACTGATGGTCCAAACAAGTGAGAGGAAACGGATGGGGGCATTTGTTAATACACCCTTTACCATGTTTTACAAACTAAACGAGAAGGCGAAGGAACACGAACGAAATGGTTGTCACGTAAATTCTATGATTAGATCGGCATCAATGCGCGACTCTGTTGCGAACCCACAACATAAGATAGACATTCGTTTGGTCGATGAAAAGAAGAAAAACATTGAAAGAAATCGACATATCATCAGAACAGTTGCCGAAGCTGTATTATTCTGTGGACGTCAGTGCATTGCACTTACAGGAGATAATGAAAGAGTCGTGGAAAGTAACACCGTTACGAGTGACGGCACACATTAAAATGGTAATCCGGGAAACTTTCTGGCAGCCCTACAGATGATTGCGAAGCATGACGAGGTTCTTCGACATCACCTTGATAGTATTGGGCTCGCAAATAGGAATTCTAAATATACCTCACCTAGAATACAGAACGATATCATCACAATCATCGGCCATGATATAATCCGCAGTGATTATTACATCATTGTTAATTACAGTCCGAAATAAATTGAGTCTTAGGATAACAATGCAGAACAACTTATTAATTACTGTCAATCTGTAGTTTATCATCATTTTCTCTTATACGCCTACATTTATCAAGCATTCGTCATTGTACTGTTTTATTTGGATTGTAATTTACTTTATCGTTCACATTCCTTACATCATCGAGTCAACAATCGTGTTTGCTGTTATCGGCGAACACATTCGACCTTCCAAAAAAATTTAGACACGGACTACCCGGGAAAATAAAAACACTGAATAAATAATGATGCTCTTAAACACCAAGGGCATGAAACATTGGATCTTCTGAACCGATTAAATAAGACCTCAAACTGTGTAAAACGTCGGAGCCTCGAGGGGGCTTCGGGGGCAGCCCGCAAACCCCCGGCCATTGTTGGTCCCATCACTAGCAATTCGCACCCCCCCAAAAAAAATCCTGCGTACAGCCCTGAGTGTCTGCATGCAGGTAGATCTCAGCAATCTCTCTGTGAACGTGGCCAGGTTATCATTTTAAATTCTGTTTTACAGTCAAATCGCAGTCCTTATCCTCCCCCTCCTCCCTACCACCACAATCAACAACAATTATAACATCTGTAGGTTCATATCTATTTTCATCCTGTTTTATTCCTCTCCCCCCACCCCACCTGCAGTTGTTTTAATATATATACAGTATATATAGAGAGAGAGAGATTGTAGTGTTCCCTCGTTACTGGTATCCGAGGGGAGTCAGGCCAGTTGGAATCAGTTCTCTCTCCCAGAGAAAAGACTTAATGAAGCTTCTTGTTCCTTTTCGCCAAATGTCACCAATAAAGCTTCTCCTTCAGCAAATTAACAGGTGCACCTGAACTCCCGCCCCCCTCTTGCTCTCTGTACACTGATTGGCTAACAGTCTGCACACTGATCGGCTAACGGTCCCTGACAGTCACGTCAACCCGCTGTTCTGTTGGTCGCCACTCGTGTCAATCAGATGGACTCCGTTCACACGTTAGGTTGAATTCACCATAACGACCTGCCTTTAAGGCTACTTGCCCTCTTTGCTATTGACCCCCAATCAATTAATAAGGTAACCAGTTCTTTTAAAATAAAATAATAATTATAAATATTATATACAATATAGATATCTCGAAGCACAATACAAATAGGTGGAAGCTGCACTCTGCACTTCTCCAAGCCAGTCAGGAACCTGGGCATCTTATTCTACCCTAAAGTGTCCTTCCTCCCCCACATCCACCCCATGACCAGTACTGCCTTCCACCACCTTCGCAACATCGCCAGACTCCGCCAGCATTCATCAATGTGATGAATGTGACGCATTCATCACATCAAGGCTCAACTATGGAAACTCCCTCTTTGAGGGACTTCCTGGTTCTTCACAAGCTGCAGTTCATCCAGAACTCTGCAGCTCGTGTCCTCACCCGCACCAGGCTCCACGACCACATCACTCCCACCCTCGCCCGGCTCCATTGGCCGATCCCCTAGAGGATCGAAATCAAGATCCTTGTCCTCACCTTCAAGGCCATTCACAGCCTTGCCCCCCCACCCCACCCTCTCCGACCTGCTGTCTCGCTATGAACCTCCTAGCCCTGTCTGTTCAGCGGGCTCTGGCCTGCTCTTTGTCCCCCTCCCGTCCCATCCTACCATTGGCGGGCGGGCTTTCAGCCTTTGTGCCCCCACACTCTGGAACCCCATCCCACAGTCCCTTCACCTCGCTCCCTTGCCTCCTTCAAGGCTGATCTCAAGACCCTCCTCTTCGACCGTGCCTTCTGCTGCCCCCCTCCAACTCTCTCCTCTCCTAACTCTCTCCCACCCCTCCCCCCTACCCTGCCCCTCTCCCTTGCTCAGGTCCCAACCTGACTGTTCAGTGCCTTGGTACATCCTCCCGACATGAAAGGCACTCTATCAATGTAATTTTGTTGTTGTTGTTATTCTACTTGGGCTTATCTAGAATCTCTGCAGACCACTATATTCTTTAATTATTGCTCACTTTGTTGATCTTTTACTTTGCTCTTATTCAGTACATATGGAATATGGGTAGGATCTGGCTTATACTCCGGGTCCAAGGCAAAGTCGGATGTGCCATGGTCCGGTACTTTCAATTTGTCCGAAACTTATGGAACATGGTAGGTATCTGGCCGTACTCTTGAGTCCAGAACAAAGTCAGACCCACCATGGGCCTCTATTTTAATGCATAAATTACAAAAACACAAAGACAACCTTCACGTTGTTTGTTTGATTGCTTTTGCTGATTTTAATTACTAATAGTTTATGCTAAACTGTATCCTGACATTTTTTTAATTTAAAAAGGGTAACACCTTGAGCTCAAATGTTCTCATAGACCATACAGTCACAACTTCCCGTGGGAAAAAGCTTTTAATTAGGAGTATTGTGATTATTCAGATTGCAGTTTTCAAAGAATAGTTGGGGAGGCTCCTGAGTAGTATAATAATACGTTGAGTGGCCTCAAATTCATGCTATGACTGAATGAATATTCATTCAAAGGGTCACAATGTGCCGCCTAGAAACCTTGGAAATATAAATTTAGAGATCAAATTTTTTTTAATTGTTTTTTCTGAACATTCGTCATCAAATTTCTTTTCAACCAGAATGTTAGCCAGAATATACTTTGTAACCAAAATATTTTTTAAGACATCAGCAGGTGGTGTTATTGGAACAATATCAGATCTGAATTGTTCTCGCTCACTTAAGAAGAAATTTGTGATGACATTTTGTTTACTCAGTTTTAGAGACAACAAACAAAACGTACATTTATATACCGCCTTTCAAGTCGAGAGGACGTCCCAAGGCGCTGTACAGTCAGGTAGGACAAGAGCAGGGTGGGAAGGATCAGGGCAGGATGAAGAATAGTGGGAAAAGTAACTGTATATTAGTGGGCGAAACGTGGCAGCCAAATTGCGCACAGCAGTGTCCCACAATCAATCATGGAAGTGGGACTAGGGGCAAAAGGGGGTAAAGAAGCAAAAGGGGAGGGGTCGAGGCAGGGGGAAGAAAAGCAGGAAAGTCGACTGTATACTTGTGGGCGAAACGCGGCAGCTCAGTTTACGTGTTTTTACACTAATTTTAACTAAAAACTGACTCCTAGCCAGGTGGTATGTAAAACAAATGTAAATGTGCCTGACTGCTGTTTGTATTCTACTAATTTTCAAAAATAAGTCGCTAATTTCCCTATTTAAAATTATTTTATCAATGTACCTTTAAATTTCGATTGTCTGGTCTTCTTAGACTTTCAATCATCTGTTGTAGCATAACATGGTTAAACATATAAAACAATTGTATTAAATACAGTAAATATAAAAGAGCATTGAAATCAATTTTGTCAAGTAGGTCAGTTTCATAACATGTCAAAACAACAAAGTACAGCTGGCATTGCTCCTCCATCACAACTCCTCACTCATCAATCTTAGTGAGACTATACACGTCTGTGGTCAAGTTTTCCTTCATAAACCATATTCACTTCTTCCCTGGAAATGGTTTCTACCCTTAGCCGATCAACTGTCGTAATTAGGGAACGGCGATTAATCGGTTTTTCGATTAAACCCGATATGATTTTCAGATCGGTATGCCGATATGGTGATTCTAAAAAAACCGTTATATCGAGAGATTCGATTTTAAAAATATACATCGATATATTTTTAATATCGTTCCTGGCAATATATCAATATTGTTGGTATTATCAGTGTAATGCGATCTTTTCCAGCTTACCTTGTCGCCGGCATTGCAACCTCCTAGATCTAGAGCATGGAATACGCGTACATTCGGTGCGCACGCACAATTAACGGGCGTGCACATCCGATGCGCACGCACACTTTACTGTGTATACTCGACGTGAGTCATGGCGTCTTAACAAAGTCGCATCGCTGAAAATTGTAGTTTGAAAATTTACCTTTCTCATCATGGGGAAAAGAAGCCCTGTATGGGACTTTGAAAACAATGCAGTCAGTAATGGTGTGTATAGATGTACAGTTTGCAAGGTCTTGGTTAAGACATCTGATTCGATCATGAGCAACCTGCGACATCACATTAAGCAGCACCACCCCGCACAGCACGCTGCCCTCAGAGCGAAATCATTGTCGACAACAGCAGGAAGTGGAACCAGTGCTTCGGAGAAAGCGACAGGTAGTGCGGCCAGTGCAGATCAAACAATTCCTGCTTTATTTAAGAGGAGAACATTGTACCAGAGAGGGGACAAAAAGTGGCAAAGTATCACGAACGCTGTCACTTTTTGCATAGCAAAGGAGAGCTTGCCAATGGCGAAGGACATTAATTCAGACTTCAGACTACATAAAAATAAGTGGCATTTTGTGGCTGTAAGTGTTATTTTTGTGTGTGAGAGAGTTAGAAGCCAGATTATCACTGCTTCTATGTGTGTGTCTAGTCAGACACACACAGCAGTGATAATCTGGCTTCTAACTCTTAACAGTCAGACTGTCTGTCTCTCTCTTTTCTATTGTAATAACAACAACAACAACAATTTACATTTATATAGCGCCTTTCACGTCGGGAGGACGTCCCAAGGCGCTAAATAGATCTCATTTACACGTGGACATTACATGCTAGTTTCAAGCAAGAAATGGAGGAGAATAAATCTCTAGATTTTGTTTTTGGTGTGTGTGTGTTCTATTTTGTGTTTAGAGATGGAGGGAGAGAAGGAGAGGGGGAAAGTTGGGAGAGAAGGAGAGAGGAGAGGGAGGGAGAGAATGAGAGGGGGAAAGGAGGGA
The DNA here is from genome assembly GCA_035084275.1 of Hydrolagus colliei. NCBI lineage: Eukaryota > Metazoa > Chordata > Chondrichthyes > Chimaeriformes > Chimaeridae > Hydrolagus > Hydrolagus colliei. The sequence continues at coordinate 42,495,259 of CM068744.1, forward strand.
GAGAAGGAGCGAGGGGAAAGGAGGGAGAGAAGGAGAGAGGGGAGGGAGGGAGAGGGGGAAAGGAGGGAGAGAAGGAGAGAGGAAGAGAGAGGGAGGGAGGGAGAGAAGGAGAGGGGGAAAGGAGGGAGAGAAGGAGCGAGGGGAAAGGAGGGAGAGAAGGAGAGAGGGGAGGGAGGGAGAGGGGAAAAGTTGGGAGAGAAGGAGAGAGGAAGAGAGGAGAGGGAGGGAGAGGAGGAGAGGGGGAAAGGAGGGAGAGAAGGAGCGAGGGGAAAGGAGGGAGAGAAGGGGAGGGAGGGAGGGAGGGAGAGAAGGAGAGAGGGGAGGGAGAGAAGGAGAGAGGGGAGGGAGGGAGGGAAGGAGAAAGGGGAGGGAGAGAAGGAGAGGGGGAAAGGAGGGAGAGGAGACAGGGAGGAGAGAGGGAGAGGGGAGGGAGAGAAGGAGAGGGGAAAGGAGGGAGAGAGGAGAGGAGGGAGAGAAGGAGTGGGGGAGGTAGGGAGCAAACAACATCGTATAATTCAACAGACCTTGACACCAACATTACAAACTTTCTGGACCTAGTGCACGCATTTCGAAATGTGCGTGCACCGCGACTGCGCGCGCATCGTCAGTGCGGACGCACCGTCAATGCGCGCGCACCGCGACTGAGCGCGCACCATAAATGCGCGCGCGCCATCAATGCACGCGCACTTCGAATGCACGCGCATGCGCAGTATAAAAACCTCGATAGATCGGTTTAAGCAGGTATGAGCAAACCGATATATCCATATCCGGAAAAATCCCATATCGCCGTTCCCTAGTCGTAATATACATGGACGACACACAAATCTACTCTCCTCTTCTGAACTGCAGCTGTGACCTCCCTGGCCTATCCCCCAGATGCCATGAACCAGTGGGCAATCTAGTCATTAGGTTGAACCCACAAATGTCTTCCTTACCCCCACATCCTGTCCCTGACCAGGTTTGCTGGTCAGGGACAGTTGTACCTTTCTGCCTCATCCCTCAACCCCCAGACGATCGATGTTCTAACAGCATGTCTGTCCGACATCGAATCGTGGACGAGGGACAACTTTTTGCAATTGAACGTGAGTAAGACCGAGGCCCTCCTGATTGGCTCAAGCCAGCGCCTCCGCACATCGGGCGCTGCCAGCCTCAACATCCAAGGCTGTACTCTCCACCTCACAAAGCCAATCAGGAACCTCGGCATCATGTTCGATCAAAAACTTTCCTTCCTCCCCCACATCCGCGCCTTGACTGGCACCGCCTATTTCCATCTGCGCAACATTGCCAGGCTCCGCAACTATCTTACCCCCCGCGCTGCCGAAACACTCGTGCACGCGTACATCACCTCACGGCTGGATTACGGAAATTCTCTCCTAATCGGCCTCCCCAGTTCCTCCATTCATAGGCTGCAGGCCATCCAAAACTCTACAGCCCGTGTACTATCCCGCACCCGCCTCCGTGACCACATAACCCCCACCCTCGCCCGTCTCCACTGGCTCCCCATCCTCCAGAGGATCGAATTTAAGATCCTCGTCCTCACCTACAAGGCCTTGCACGGCCTTGCCCCATCCTACCTAGCCGATCTACTCTCCTCCTACACGCCCACCCGGACCCTCCGTTCAACAGGACTTGGCCTGCTCCAATCCCCCGCCCGAACCGCACCACCATCGGAGGCCGGGCCTTCAGTTTCTCTGCTCCCACCTTATGGAATGCCATCCCTCAATCCCTCCGTTTCGCCTCTTCCCTTTCCTCTTTCAAGGCCGATTTGAAGACTTTCCTCTTCGATCGTGCCTTTTGTTCCACCCCGAACTCTTTTACCTCCCCTTCGTGTTTCACCCCTTCCCAAACACTCCCCTCCCAGCTCGGGTCACACGCCTCTTGTTTAGCGCCTTGGGACGTCCTCCCGACGTGAAAGGCGCTATATAAATGTAAATTGTTGTTGTTGTTGTTGCTTTCCTCCACCTCCACTACACTGTCCTACTCTGACTAAATCTTATTCCTAAAACAGCTGATCCATGCATTTGTCACCTCCTGTTGATCCAAACACCCTCCTCACTGAACTTCCCAGTTCATATATCAACAAAATCCAGTTAGTTCAATACTCTGCTGCCCGCAATCTCACCTGTGCTAAACCCCATATCACCATTATAGTTCCATTGGCTCTGAATCACCGAAAAAATCAACTTCATGATCCTTATCTTTAAATCCCTTCATGCCTGGCAACTCTATATTTCTCTAACCAACTACCCTCTGCCTTTACTTGACAGGCTCCGGCCTCCTGCATGTCCCTCATGACCTTTCTTCCACTGTTGTTGGCCACATTTTCAGCCACTATGCTCCAAAACTCAATTTCTCTGCCTTCCCCCGTTCTCAATCATCTTCAGGATGTGACTGAAGACCTTCCACATTAACAGTGCCTACGGTTATTTCATCCCATCTTAGTGACATGCTCAGCCACTGTCTAGTTACTTTGAGTGAAATATCACTGCAAGTTGTTGTTGGTGTCCTGTAGCTTAGTGGTTATAGCATTCACCTCACAAATTAGTGCACTGGGTTCATTTCCCAGTGAGGCAACATTCCTCACTACATGTCTAATAATCATCCCTCAAAAACAATTATAATAAATGGGTCACTTAAATCCAAGACTGTTGTGGGACGCTGCTGTGTGCAATTGCCTGCTGCATTTCACCCATAAATATGCAGTCAATTCACCTTCAAGTTCATTCTGTTATGCCCTTTGAGACATCAAAAAAGGATGCAATGTGCTATATCAAATACAAGGATTATTATTCTTGTTGTTGCAAAAAGATGTTGATTGGCTGTGGTCTGTGTTACTGTGACATGTCAGCCCATTGTCTCTCGGTGTTCCATCCTCTTTAGGTGAGGAGGAACATACGCAACAGGGAAAAGGAATTTGACTGAGCTCCATCATAGTATCTCCACATTGCTCAACATCTAACCTGAGCATCTCTGAAATGAGCATGAGTCTCTTTGCTGTGAGCCTGCTCCTCCTCCTCACTGTGATTGCAGGTGAGTGAGTGAGTGAATGGGTGGGTGGGGGAGGGAGGGAGGGAGGGAGGGAGGGAGGATAGTCTGTGTTGCCTTGTATCACTGTATAAGACAAGCTGTAAGATTTCAGGATATCACTGAGTGCTGGTGACAATGCTCATACCCCAATTCACTGCCCTTCGTTCAGTTGGCTCCAGCCTTCAGGACATCCCTCGCCCCAACCATCGGTGGCCATCCTTTCAGCCATGACACCGTAAGTCTCTGGAACTCTTCGCCTCATTCCTTCCATTACACCTCTCACTCCTTGTCCTCAGATCAAACATGAAGCCCTTCCTGTTTGACCCTGCCTACATCACCACTGCCCTCTCCCCGTGTACACCCTCTACACTCTAATGTACAGACAGGTCAGTGGAGTGTACTTTTCTGCTCACTCACAACAATACAAAATTACATTTATGGTACTCTATAGAAGTTGGAAGACATCCCAAAGCGCTGAACAGTTAGTTCGGGAGCCAAGCAAGGGACGAAGGGTCGGGGTAGAGGGGAGGAGACTAGGAGAGGGTGGAGAGTTTGGAAGGGAGGAGAAGGCACAGTCGAAGAGGAAGGTCCTGATACTGGACTTGAAGGAGGAAAGGGAGGAAGCGAGGTGAAGGGATTGTGGGATGGAGTTCCAGAGTGTGAGGGCAGAGAGGCTGAAATCCCGGCCACTGGTGGTTGGGCAGTTCGGGCGGAGGACATGGAGGAGGCCAGAGCCCGCTAAACGGAGGGAACGGGCAGGCTGATAAGGAGACAGCAGGTCGGAGATAGGTGGGGGCAAGGCCGTGAATGGCCTTGAAAGAGGACGAGGATCTTGAATTCAATCCTCTGGGGGATGGGGAGGCAGTGAAGACAGGCGAGGGTGGGAGTGATATGGTCATGGAGAGTACATGAGCTGCAGAGTTCTAAATAATCTGCAGCTTGTGAAGGGAGGAGCTGGGAAGGCCAACGAGGAGAGAGTTCCCATAGCCGAGCCTAGATGTGATGAATGCATGGATGAGTGTTTCAGCAGCATGGGGGTGAGATAGTGGCGGAGTCTGGCAATGTTGGGGAGATGGTGGAAGGCAGTACCGGCCATGGCACCGATTTGGGGGAGGAAGGACACTTCGGGGTCGAATAAGGCGCCCGGATTCCTGACTGGCTTCAAGAGGTGGAGAGTGCAGCCTTGAATGCTGATGTTGCCAGCACCTGAGGTGCAGAGGTGCTCAGGCGAGCCACAAGGAAGGGATTGACCACCATGTTTGGGACCACTCTGCATAAGATTCAGTCTTCACAAGAATTAGACTGTGGTGCTCAGAGTCAGTGTGTTGGGGAAGTCTGGCCACTGATGTTGATATGGTGTAATAGGAAGCAGTGTGTGTAACACCGCACAGATTGCCGCATCTGGTCTGTGCTGAGAAGCTGGAACCTGGACAAGATGAGAGCCAGCCCTGAGCAGTTGACACACTGTGTGTGTTTCACATCGGGAGGACGTCCCAAAGCACTGGACAGTCAGGTCGGGACCCGAGCAGTGGGGGGTGAAGGGTCAGGGTAGGGGGAAGGAGAGGTAGAAGAGTTAGGAGGGGAACAGAAGGCACGGTCGAAGATGAAGGTCTTGAGACCAGCCTTGAAGGAGGAAAGAGAGGAAGTGAGGCGAAGGGATTGAGGGATGGAGTTCCACAGTGCGGGAGCAGAGAGGCTGAAAGCCCGGCCACCAATGGTGGGGCAGTTAAGGCGGTGGACGTGGAGCAGGCCAGAGCCTGCTGAGCGGAGGGGAATGAGCGGGCTGATAGGGAGACAGTAGGTCAGAGAGATAGGCGGGGGTGAAGCCATGAATGGCCTTGAAGGTGAGGATGAGGATCTTGAATTCGATGGAGGATGGGGAGCCAGTGGAGATGGGCAAGGGTGGGAGTGATGTGGTTGCGGAGCATGGCGCGGAAAGTACACAATCTGCAGGGTTATGAATGATCTGTAGCCTGTGAAGGGAGGAGCTAGGAAAGCCGACGAGGAGAGAGTTCCCATAGTCGAGCCTTGAACTGACATGGATGTGAGTTTCGGCGGCATTGGGGGTGAGGTAGTGACGGAGTCCTCCCAACGTGAAAGGCGCTATATAAATGCAATGTTGTTGTTGTTTTAACAGCCAGTTGATTGGAGTGAGTTTTGCAATGTTATACTGTATAAGTAAATCTTTAAAGGTAGCAGGACATGTAATAATAACAATAATAATCCTTGCATTTGATATAGCGCTTTTCACATCTTATCAATGTCCCAATGCGCCTCATAGAATATATTGTAAAGTGAATTGACTGTATATTTATGGGCGAATCGCAGCAGCCAATTGCGCACAGCAGTGTCCCACAAACAGTCGTGGATTGAAATGACCAATTTTATTATTGTGTTTTTTTTGGACGGATTATTATTAGGCGTGAGGAATAAGGTAGAAGATAGATAGCTGTTAAAAAAGCAAACGAGGTACTAGGCTTTATAAATCGGGGCATAGAATACAACAGTCAGAATGTTATGATACACCTTTCTAAAACATGCGGTTCTAGATCTTGTTTTGTGTAACGAAACAGGGCTAATCGGCAATACAGTACAGTATAGATATTAAGGCTCCTCGAGGGCACAGTGACCATCACATGATGAAATTTAGCATTAAGTTAGAGAGCGATGTGGTTAAGTCCAAAGCAAGGGTCTTAAATTTAAATCAAGCTAACTTTGTATGTATGAGGGAAGATTTAGCTAAAATAGATGGATTAAAGAATTTGACAGTAGACCAACAAGGCAAACGTTTAAAAATATAGTACATAATTCCCAGGGTCACATATTCCCTTGAGGAATAAAAGTATCAAGGGGAAGCAGTTCACCATGGCTAACTAGAACATTTCGGGAAAGTATAAAATTAAAAGAAAAGGCCTCTCCAAGGCCCTGGAATGAGTCGTTGCTTCCCAGCTTTGCTACTTTCTCTCTTGCCACTCCCTCCTCAAACCCCTTCAATCTGGCTTCCATGCTGCCCATAGCACAGAGGCAGCCCTGGTCAAAGTTTCTAACTACATTCTAAACATCTGCGACCAGGGCTCTCTTTGCCGCCTTGTCCTCCATGACTTCTCTGCTGCCTTCGCACTGTCGATCATTCCATCCTCCTACACCGCCTCTCATCCCTCCTCAATCTCCACGGACCTGCCCTCGCTTGATTCATCTCCTACCTCTCCCATTATCTATATTTTGTAATAACCAGCGGCTTCTCTTCCAGCCCCCAAAAGGTCACCTGTGGCGTACCCCAGGGCTCTGTCATTAGCCCTTTAGCAACTTTTGGGGCTTTTCAACATGCTCCCACTTAGTGACATCATCCGCAGGCATGGGGTTAACTTCCACATGTATGCGGATGACACCCAACTTTATCTCTTCCTCTACCCTCGATTCCAGGACTATCACTGCCCTGACAGACTGTCTGTCAGACATCAAGTCTTGGATGAGAGCTGACTTTCTACAGTTGAATGTCAACAAGACATAGGCCCTAATGATTGGCTCATGCCAGTATGCATCAGGCTCTGGTAGCATCAACCTCCATGGTTGCTCACTTGACCTCACCAAGCCAATCAAAGACCTAGATGTCTTGTTCAACCTTCAACTGTCTTTCCTCCGCCACATCCAAGCAGTGACTTGCTCTGCCTTTCCTCACCTTTGCAATATTGCCACTACCTAACCACCAAAACCACTGAAACCCTCATTCATGGGTTCAGTACATCCTGGCCCAATTATGCGAATGCCCGGATTCCTCCCTCCACGGGTTGCAGATGATACAGAACTCTACTGTTCCAAGCATTTTGACCCCATCTCCCCCATCCTCACTCAAATCCATTGGCTCCCTCTCATCCAGAGGATCCATTTCAAGATCTTGGTCCTCACATTTAAAGTCCTCCACAACCTTGCCGCACCCTACTTCATGACCAACCTTACCAACCTGCTCACCCCCTTTGCTCAGCTGGCTCTGGCCTGCTCCTTGTCCGCTGATCCATCTGCCCCTCCATTGGTGGGTGAGCCGTTAGCCACCAACCTCTGGAACTGCATCCTGCAGTCCATCTGCCTCACTCCCTCTCTGGCTTCCTTCAATCCCACCTCAAGACATTCCTCTTCGATGCTCCCATAGGCAACTCCTAAATCCCCCATTCCTTCCTGCACCCAGTCCCCAGCTCGTGTCTGACACAGTGACCGTCTGACCCAAGTGACCTTGGGACCTCCTTATTTGAAAGGCGCTATATGCAATTTTGTCATTGTTATAATACTGCCAAAAAGAGCAGTAAACCTGAAGATTGGTAGCGCTTCAGGGACCAACAAAGAAAAACTAAGAACAAAACACAACAAACTGCAGATGCTGGAGAACTGGGAAAACTCAGCAGGTCAGGCAGCATCTATGGAGAAAAGAAAGTGAGTCAATGTTTCAGGTCCACGACCCTTCGTCAGAACTCAAAAAACTAAGAAACTGATTAAGAGGGAGTAAATGGATTATGAGGGCAAACTAGGTAGGAACGTAAGTCAGATTCCAAGAGCTTTTACAAATACATTAAGGGGAATAGCAAAGTAAATGTGGGGCCATTACAAGCAGAGACAGGAGGAATTATAAGGGGGCTAAAGATATGGTAGTCATTAAATAAATACTTTGCTTCTGTCTTCACATTAGAAGACACAGAAACCTTACCAAAAATAGAGGTGAACCAAGAAGCTAAAGATAGGGAGCAATTTAGTGAAATTAACATCAGCAAAAAATTGCTATTCGGGAATAAGTTGACATTGAAAAATGAAATATCCCCTGGACCTGATGGTCTGCATCCTAGGATTTTGAAAGTGGCGGCTGATGAGACAGTGGATGCCTTGTGTTTAATCTTCCAAAATTCTCTGGATTCTGGAATGGTTTCCATTGATTTGAAGATCACAAACGTCACACCACTATTTAAGAAGGGTGGGAGTGAGAAGATGGGGAACTATAGACCAGTTAGTCTGAAATCGGTGGAAGGGAAAATTCTAGAATCCTTAATTAAAGACGTTGTACTGGGGTATTTAGAAGACCACAACATGATTAGGCAGAGTCAACATGGTTTTACAAAAGGGAAGTCATGCTTAACAAAACTTTTAGAGTTTTTTGAAGACATAAGTGGCAGGTTGGATAGGGGGTATCCAGTAGCTTGTGTTAAAATAACGTTGTTTATTCTTGAAAATGCCTTCACAATTATCATTGTAAAACCTGCCCCCACACTCTGCCTGCTTCAAATACTTTTATTTACTAGATGAAAGTTTCATGGATCACAAGTTTCAGCTGGTGGTCACCCCACAGTCACAGAGAGTTCAGGAGTGATTGGGTGACCACCTGGCAGACAGGAAGCAGAGACTGGCAGGTAGTTCTCAATCCTTGTTGTATTTGCTAATTTTAGTATCGCTTATATATGAAGAGTGGACTCTGCTCTTTCCTACCTCCTCAATGTGAGTCCCTGCACAAAAGACCATATCAGAATTAGTACCTGGAGAAACAAGTTGGCTTGCAGCCATTATCTCCCCAACATCTGACTTTTAATAATAATAATTCTTGCATTTGATATAGCACTCTTCATGTCTTCTAGATGTCCCAAAGCCCATAATGTCCCAGACCTGTAAATATGTTTTCCAAGTAATCAAGTCACATACTAGCTATGCCTTTTTGATATAACCATTCCCCTGCTGGACGTGTTTCTCGGTGGGTTCCTCCCAAATGAACATAGAAAGTTGTGTGTTAGTAATTTGTCCCAGTCATTTCCTGCATTTACCATTGTCTTATGCCAGCAAGTCAGCGAGTGGCAGGACAGTGGTGAGCCAGTGAGCTGCATGGACAACAACAACTTGCATTTATATAGTGCCCTACACACAGCGAGGCAATTCAGATTACTTCATCATGGCAGAGCCCGAGGCCGAGCTAAGCAGTGGGGAAAGGTGAACGTAAGTGCAGTTGAAGAGAACTGATGATTGGAAAGGAGGTGATGAAGAAAAGGCGTTGAGGGTAGGATTTCCAAATTTTCGGGGCATAGTCGCTGAAAGCTCTGCTGCTGATGTTGGAACGAAGGATTTGGGGTCAAGGAAGTGGCTGGACCTTATAGAGAGCTAGGAGGTGCTGAGGTAGGGAGGGATTTAAACACAACTGTGAGGATCTTGAAGTCAATCCATTCTGTGACAGGGGGCCAGTATAGTTTGGCAAGGAGGGATAAACTGGACTAATCTGGGTAGGAAGTTTAGTACAGTTGAGAATGCAGGTGGCGGAGTTGCAGATGAGCTGAATTTTGTGGATAGTGGAGGATGGGAGACCAGAAGGGAGAGCATTGGACTAGTTCAGATGAGAGGTGACAAAAGCATGGATCTGGGTTTTGACCGCTATTGATGTCAGGTATTGAGGGAGAAGAGGAATGTGGTGGAAATGGAAGAAAGTGGTGCTGGTAAGGGATGAGTCGTGACTAGGGAACTAAGAAACCCAAGTACAGTAAAAACCCGTTTATCCAGCACCCTTGGGACCTGGTCAATGCCGGTTAAAGCGTGTGTCGGATATTCGACCGAAACCCCCCCAAAAAAATTGTTTTTAAAAAAATGTAATGCATTTTTCCGGATAAATTCCAGTTAATCGAATGCGGACCTGTTTTTTGCGATGCCGGTTATATGGAAGTTATAGTTGATCTGGTGCCAGATTAATGGGCTTTTACTGTACAAGGACAAAAAATGGGAGCTGCAGGAAGAAACTCAGGTTAGAGCACTCGCCTTACAAAAGTGAGACATCTGTTTGAATCAGGCAGGTTAGGGCGAAATCTTGGGCAAGTTTCCTTACTCCACATGCCTAATAATAATCCCTCAAAAAAAATTGTCATTTCAATCCATGACTGTTTGTGGGACACTGCTGTGTGTAATTGCCTGCCATGTTTTGCCCACAAGTATATAGTCAATTCACTTTACAGTATATTCTGTGAAGTGCTTTGAGACATCTAGAAGATATGAAAAGTGCTATATCAAATGCAAGAATTATTATTATTATCAGTCCCACTCCACCTCAAAACTGCCATTATCAACTAGGGTCCGTCGATATGGAAATTTTCCGATTTAGATATATCGATCGGCTCATATCGAGATATACCGAGATATCGATATTTTCTGGGTTTCCGTACTGCGCGTGTGCGCGCATCGCGAGCTGCGCGCGCATCACGAGGTGCGCGCGCATTCGGAGGTGCAAGCGCATTCAGGGCCTATCTCCTCAGGAGGTAAATATCTCTCTCTGTGTGTCTCTCACACTCACTCTCTCCATCTCTGTGTTTTTCAGTCTGTGTCTCTCTCCTCTCTCACATCCCCCCCATCTCTATCTATCTCTCTGTATATCAACACATTCACCCCATCTCCCCCCATCCGTTTGTCCCCACCCCTGCCGTCCCTCTCTCCCCCCACCCCCCGCCGCCGTCCCTCTCTCCCCCCAACCCCCCCGCCGCCGTCCCTCTCTCCCCCCATCCCCTCCACCGCCGTCCCTCTCTCCCCCTCCGCCTCCATCCCTCCCTCTCTCCCCCCACCACCCCTCCGCCGCCGTCCCTCTCTCCCCCAACCCCCCCACGCCGTCATCCCTCTCGCCCCCCACCCACCCCACCGCCGTCCCTCTCTCCCCCCTACCGCCGTCCCTCTCTCTCCCCCCCCCTCCGCCGTTCCTCTCTACCCCCCCCCCGCCGCCGTTCCTCTCTACCCCCCCCCCCCCACCGTCCCTCTCTCCCCCCGCTGCTGTCCCTCTCTTTCCCCCTCCCGCCGTCCCTCTCGGCCCCCCACCCCCCTGCCGCTGTCCCTCTCTCTCCCCACCACCGCCGTTCCTCTCTCCCCCCGCCGCCGTTCCTCTCTTCCCCCCCTGCCGTCTTGCTCCCCCCCCCCCCCTCCTGCCATCTCCCTCCCCCACCACCCCTTGCATACCTGTATATTGTATTTGAGGACTATGAATACAGTATGGCGGCTTGCACCTCGGTCTGTGCATTGTGTATAGAGATGAGCATTCTGGGTCTTGTAGTTCAGTGTGCGTGCATTCCGATCTTTCCCGTCGATATATCGATATTTTGAAAATGTCTATATCGGCATATCGATATGAAAACTATATCGGATATAACAGATATATTGATATATTGCCAGACCTTATTATCAACCCACTCCTTAAAAAAGCTACCCTCGATCCCTCCAACTTCGGCCACAAACACCCTATCTCAACACACTACCTGCTCCTCCATGCAAAAGCTCTGGAACATGTTGTTGCCAATCAACTTTGTTCACACCTCTCCCTCCACAACCAAATCGAACCCCTCCAGTCTGTTTGCCGCCCTGCCCACAGCACAGAGACAGCACTCATGAAAGTCACAATTGACTTTCTTCATCTACATGCTCCTTCTGTGTGATATCATCCAGAGAAATGGTGTTAACTTCCACATGTACGTGGATGAAACCCAACTCAATTTTTTCACCTTCAGTTGCGACTCCCCAGTCCTCTGATGTTCTGGTAGCTTATTGGACATCAACAGCACGTTAACAAAATGGAAGCCATCCTATTTTTATCCGTCAACATCTTCTATCCCACACTTCAAACCTCCTCAACCTATCCAACCTGTCTTTAGAAGTCTCCAGACCAATGTGCCACTTAGCCATCAGGTTAAATCCTCAGTTATCCTTTCTCCCCCACTTCCAGTCCCTCATCAGTCCTGCTTTCTTCCATCTCCGCCACGTTGCTCATCTACTTCAATACCTCACCCCAAAAACTACCAAAATGCTGTCCATTCCTTTGTCACCTCTCAGCTGGACTACTCCAATGCACTCCTCGCCGGTCTCCTCTCCTCCACCATTCACAATATTCAGCTCATTTAAGATTCATTGAAGGAGGGATGGGCAGGGTTTGGAGTATGAGGAGATTGGGAAGGAATGGCAGTTGGGAGTGAAGAGGCAGCTGAACAGATTGCCTTGATTTTGGACTCGAGGAAATTCAACTTCTCACAGTAAGAGTTAGTTAAATATAAACTACAAAATAGATACAAACTAAATAATAAATATAAAGACTGTAAATCGGATGAAATCCCAAACCCGATTTGTTTGTGATTTAACCTGTTTAACATATGCCCAACCCTGATCTATTCTGTCATGCCCCTTAATAATCTTATAGGTTTCCATAAGGTCACTTCTAATTCTTCTATATTCTAGAGAATATAGGCCTACATTACTCAACCTATCCTCATAGCTCAACCCCCTCATCCCAGGCACCAACCTAGCGAATCTAAGGCGAGTTGGTACTTTCTTCAATAAAGAGACCAAAACTGCACACAATATTCTAGTTGCGGTCTCACCAAGTCCCAAAACAGTTGCAGCGACTTTCTTAATTATATATTCTCTATATTCTATATATTATATATATATCCACTCCTATCTACATCTTATTGCATTTTTTAATGTCATCCTCGGTGCTTACTCTCCCACCTCATGTAATATCATCCGCGAATTAAAATTTTTCCTCATCTAGATCATTGATATAGATTGTAAATAATTGAGGCCCAAGCACTCATCCTTTTGGCACTCCACTAGTCACATCCTGCCAATCTGAGCTGGACCTGTTTATCCCTACTCTTTGTTTTCTTCCCGTTAGCCACACTTTTGTTTTTCAAGGACCTTGGAAAGGAAGGGGAGGTTGGAGATGGGCCGGTAGCTTGATAGCTGTGACACATCAAGGGAAGGCTTTTTTAGGATGGGGGTGATGATGGCGGTTTTGAAGCGAGTGGGAACGGTCCCAGATGAGAGGGACAGGTTGATAGTGTCGGTGATTAGAGGGGCTAGAAGGTGGAGCTGGGTGGTGAGGTGAGTGGGGGTGGGATCAAGGGAGCAGGTGATGAGCTTCATTGAGGAGATGGTCTCAATGATGGAGGATGGGGAGATGGGGTCGAAGATGTGGAGGGGGGGATGGGTAGGAGACGGGGTGTGGGGGGGAGGTGGGGAGGGGGTGGAAGGTGTGGGGAACTGCAGAGTGGATTCCCTCGATTTTGGTCACAAGGAAATCCAGCATCTCCTCGCAGCGGGAGTTCGAGGAGAGGCGAGGCTGGTTGGACGGAGGAGATAGTTGGTGGAGAAGAGAAACCGGGGGTTTTCCTTCACCTCCAGGATTATCTTGGAGTAGAAGGACAATTTGGCGGAGGATAGGGCGGAGCGGTAGGAAGATGTGAGGTCCAGCCAAATATGCTGGTGGATCGTGAGGCCGGATTTGAGCAAGGTGTGTTCAGCGGCCCACACCTGGCCCTTGACAGAACGAAGGTGCATGGTGAACCAAGGTGAGGTTCGGAAGTGGGAGGCAGTTCGGGAAGTGAGGGGGGCAAGAGTGTTGAATGTGGTGAAGAGGGTGTTGTTGAGCAGAGTGAGTGTGGAGGATGGGTTAGTGCAGGAGGTGGGCCAGAGGGAGAGGAGTTCGGAGGACTCCAAGGCAGCGGAGAGAGTTTGTGGAGGGATCTTCTTCCATGGGCAGTAGAAGATGGTGGTAGGTTTGGGGGTAGAGGGGAGAGGATTAGAGGAGTTGAAAGAAATTAAGTGGTGGTCGGAGATGGCCTTGTCAGAGAATGGTGACATCCGAGACGCTGAGGCCCCGGGTGATCACCAGGTTAAGCAGTGGATGTGGAGGGAGAGGGTGAGAGAGGAGAGGAGGGACGAGAATTCTGAGGAGGTGGAGCAGGAGGGGGTGAAGTGGAGATTAAAGTCGCCGAGGATGATGAGGCGATTGGAGGAGGCACAAAGGGAGACGAGGAGTGTGGAGAAGTCAGAGATGAAGGTTGGGAGGGTTTTCGGGGATGGTAAACATGGAGGATTTTGAGGGAAAGATGGGAGGAGTGGGAGAGGGTGAGGTGTTCAAAAGAGGGGAAGGAATCAGAGGAGTAGGGGGATTGAGCAAGTGGCTTCCTAGAGATGAGGGCCACGCCACCACCACGGCGGTTGGAGTGAGGGACGTGGGTGGGAGGTGTAGCCAGGTGGTGTGGCCTTTGTGAGGGGGAAGGTGTCTCCTGGAGTGATCCAGGTTTCAGTGAGGGCCATAATGTCAATGTTCTCATTGAGGATGGGATAGTTGATGGCCAGAGTCTTATTGCAGAGAGAACGGACATTTTGGAGCCAACGCGGAGGGAGCAGTTGGCAGAGGGATGTGAGAGGGGACTGGATTGGGCAGCAGGAGTGGAGGGGATGGGGATGAGAGAGGAGAGATTAGCCCCCACCAGATCTGTGTCGGGCGTGGCTGGCGGCGGTGGTGTGGAATGGGGCAGTGTGGCTGCTGCTGGACAGCCAAGGTCGAGTGCCACTGTGAACCCGGCGGAGGACTCCCAGGCTGGAGCAGAAGGAGGCTGTGGGAGGGTCGAGTGGGGACAGGAGGCAGGAAGGGCAGAGAGAGCAGTGCAGAGCAGGAGAGTTGCTGAGGGGGGCTGATGGGGGTTAGGCAGGGAGGAAGTGGGAGAGAAGGACAGGGTGGGAGTAGCGGATAGAGGGAGTTGGGAGGACAGACATTTCGGGTGGTGGGGGAGGCTTGGGTTGGGGCGGCAGCCAAAGTGCGCACGCAGGGAGCTGAGAACGAGGGATCAGCGGGGTGGCATCATCCCAGAGGATGTGTGACCATGGCTAGGGGGTGACTAGCCAAGTCAGCCCTGCCATTGTCACCTGTTCTGTGGGTGGGGTGGGGGCTAGTGATCTGTTGTTAAAGGTTCTAGTTTTGTAATTCTTAATGCGCTGTTAGTGGAGATGAGGTCTTAATACTGATGCGCTGCTAGTCTAGTGTTTGGAGGTGATACGCTGTTAACGGTGGGGGTGGGGTTGCGCGGGTTCGGTTTTTTTTGTGACGTCGCGCCAACGTCACTTTTTTTTTTAGTATTCGCAGGTAGCTTACCCGTTTTAACTAGTTCCTCAATCACCCGCTCGCTCACTCAACACACAGTAACTCACCTCGGCCTATATACCTTCCTGGCAAGGCCTTGGCTCTGCCCCTCGATCACCCATTCGCTCACTCGGGAAAGGTGGCAAGGGGCGGAAGCGGGGTACAGGGAAGGAGAGCAGGAAAGCTGACTGTATATTTGAGGGCAAAACGCAGCAGCCAAATTGCGCACTGCGGTGTCCTACAAACAGTCGCGGAAATGGGGCCAGGGGAGAAAGGGGGGAAAAAAGGGTGAGGGGGGAGAGGGAGGGAAAGCCAATTGCTCACAGCCCAGTACAGCACAACCACCAAGAACAGGATTTCTCCCACTGAGTCCTATCAACAGGAGTCCTCCCAAAAGGATATGTGCGCAAATATGTGAACCAGGAGGTGCCAATGAGTTCAATAGCACACATTATTAATCTAAAGGATTGAGATGCCTGAGAAGTGAAAATCAAGCCTTTCAAAGACAAATAAAAATGCCAGATGAAAAAGAGCAGGCTGATTAAATGAAAGGGTTAGAAGCATAGCTGCAATGCATACAGTAAGCATAGATTAAACAATATTTTGCAGCTTTGATTAGAGACAAGACATTAAATCTGCTGCACTGTGTATGTGTGTGTCTCACTCCTCGCCCTATGACAGTATGCACCTATTCACTGTTTACAGAGAAAAATCCTGTGCTGATACAAACTCCATCACATTTAAGTGTGACCAAGAGTGAGACGATCCGCTCACAATGTGTCTTGAAGAACCATGATATGCAGAAAATACATCTAATATGGTACCAGCAGCGGCCTGGAGATTACAGAAAACGAATTATCATTCATTATCAGCAATCTTTTAAAAGGTTTGGTGTTGGGAATCGTTTCTATTCACTGAAACATCTCCCCGACAACAGCTGTTCTTTGCTCATCACTAGAGCAAAACTGTCAGACTCCGCTGTCTACACCTGTGGTATGTATGGAAACATCCTCGGAGCTGGGACTGTGGTAACAGTGACAGGTAAGTAAACCATCATTAACATTGATATCAACAGAGTGAGAGTCACATAGGGAGAGAGACGGGTGGGGGTGGTCTCTGTTTGAGGGACTGCAGTTCTTCCTTCCCCACAACCAATCCCTACCAACTTTCCTCCAATTTCAACAGATTGCCTGCCTCTGGTTCTATCGCATTCCCATCATAGCCTAAAGTCTGACAAAGCCCATGCCTTTGTCAACTCCTCATTCAATTACTCCAATAAATAAAAACATAAAATAAAACAACAACAAAAATAAAAATTACATTTCTAGAGCACCTTTCACTAAGGGAGGACATCCTAAGCCACTGTCACCAAATAACAACAACAACAACAACAACTTGAACTTATAAAGCGCCTTTCACGTCGGGAGGACGTCCCAAGGGGAGTGTTCGGGAAGGGGTGAAACACATAGGGGAGGTCGAAAAGTTCGGGTGGGAACAAAAGGCACGGTCGAAGAGGAAAGTCTTCAAACCGGCTTTGAAAGAGGAAAGGGAAGAAACAAGACGGAGGGATTGAGGGATGGAATTTCACAAGGTGGGAGCGGAGAAACTGAAAGCCCGGCCTCCAATGGTGGGGCGGTTCGGGCGGGGGGCTTGGAGCAGGCCAAGACCTGCTGAGCGGAGGGTCTGGGTGGGCTTATAGGGGAGAGTAGATCGGTTAAGTAGGGCGGGGCAAGGCCATGTAAGGCCTTGAAGGTGAGGACGAGGATCTTGAACTTGATCCTCTGGAGGATGGGGAGCCAGTGGAGACGGGCGAGAGTGGGGGTTATGTGGTCGTGAAGGCAGGTGCGGGATAGTACACGGGCTGCAGAGTTTTGCATGACCTGCAGCCTGTGAATGGAGGAACTGGGGAGGCCGACGAGGAGAGTTTCTGTAGTCCAGCCGTGAGGTGATGTATGCGTGCACGAGTGTTTCGGCAGCGTGAGGGATGAGGTAGTTGCGGAGCCTGGCAATGTTGCGCAGGTGGAAATAAGCAGTGCCGGTCAAGGTGCGGATGTGGGGGAGGAAGGAAAATTTATGGTCGAACGTGATGCCGAGGTTCCTGACTGGCTTTGTGAGGTGGAGAGTACAGCCTTGGATGTTGAGGCTGGCAGCGCCTGATGTGCGGAGGCGCTGGCTTGAGCCAATCAGGAGGGCCTCGGTCTTGTTCACGTTCAATTGGAGGAAGTTGTCCCTCGTCCAGGATTCAATGTCGGACAGACATGCTGTCAGAACATCGATGGTCTGGGGGTTGAGGGATGAGCCAGAAAGGTACAGCTGGGTGTCGTCCGCATACATGTGGAAATTTACCCCATGTTTGCGGATGACATCGCCCAGAGGGAGCGTGTAAATGGTGAAAAGGAGGGGGCCGAGGACAGAGCCCTGGGGGACACCGTGAAAAACGGTGCGGGGGTTTGAGTAGAAACCGTTGGAAGATACAAAATGTAGACGGTGGGTCAGGTAGGAATGGAACCAGTCAAGGACTGTGCCTTGAAGGTTGAGGTGGGAGGAAAGACGTTGGAGGAGGATGGTGTGATCGACTGTGTCGAACGCAGCAGACAGGTCAAGGAGGACGAGGAGGCAGAGGGAGCCCTGGTCGCAGGGGGTTAAAATGTAATTAGTGACCTTGACCAGGGCAGTTTCCGTGCTGTGAGCAGGGCGGAAACCTGATTGGAGGGGTTCAGGGAGTGAGTGAGTTGAGAGGAAAGAGCGGAGCTGGGAGGCAACCACTCTTTCAAGGACCTGCAGTTGCTGAAAATCTGAAACTAAAACAGAAATCACTAGGAACAACCAGCAGGTCAAGCAGCATCTATGGAGAAAGGAAAAGTGAGTCAATGTTTTGGGTCCACAACACTGCATCAGAACTCCAATAAATATCCTTCTCACCGGTCTCCCTAACTCCACTACCCACGTATGATAATTGATTTTCAACTCTGTCATCTGAATTCTCAAACTTAGAAAACTCCTATAGGATTATTGTAATATTTTTATCATTATAATGACACCAGTACTCACTAGTCTCCACCTGCACACCACCTGCACCACCCCCACATCACCCCACCACCCCTATGTTCAGTGTCACACAGCCCTTTCCTGTACTGTAACTAAGTGCCTGTGCTTAGTGTGACAAGTTTTTGCTCCAAAACATTAACACAATAGAGTACAAACAATAATATATCTTGCAATTTTTTTTCTCAAAGTTTCAGATAAACCTGAGCTCATTCAATTCCCGACCGTGCAACGTGTCACAGAGGGACACCCAGCCCGGTTACAGTGCACCATGGAGAGGATCAACGTGAGCAGCACCGATGTACACTGGCACCGACAAACTGGAAAGCAGATATTATGGATTTTATCACATAGTAAAAATGACAAGGTAATAGTCAGAGAAGAATTAACTCAGCGACTCCAGTCATCCAGAGTCATTTCCAATAACACCTACATTCTGAACCTCGCAGCCGTGACAGCCAGTGATGCTGCCATCTATTTCTGCTCTATGTTGGACGATATCTGGGGAGATGGGACCCAGCTGAACATAACCAGTGAGTAAATTTATACGGTGTCTATATTTTACCATCTGATTTCAGTTCATAAAATTTCCACAGTAGGTACACACCTTAAACCTACACTGTGTGTAGGTACACACGCTAAACTCACGCTGTGTGTAGGTACACAATAACAACAACAATATTACATTGGTAGAACGCCTTTCACGATGGGAGGCCATCCTTATATTGGCTCTGGATCTCCCTTCCTTACTCCCTTCACCTCGACCCCTCTCTTCCTATTTTCAGGTCTCGGCTACAAAACTTTCTTTTCGACTCCGCTTTTGGCCACATTTTTCCACCTCCCCCTGGTTCGGCCCTGGGAACCATTATTTGGAAACACTCTGATACGCCATCTGGCGAGGAAAGCGCTATATAAATCCAAGTTGCTGTTGTTGTTGTTAAACTTCACACCCGAAACTCACAGAGGCACAGGTAGTGAATTGGGGAATGAGGAGATTGGAGAGATAGGGAGATGCCGCAGAGTGTGTGGATTTGAACATGATTGTGAGGATCTTGAAGTCAATCCATTTGGAGATGGGGAGTCAGTGGATTGTGGCCAGAAATGGTGAGTTGTGGGTACGGAGTTTAATCCAGGTATGCATGCAGAGTTTAAAATGAGCTGTAATTTTTGAATAGTGGGGACACTGACAAGAAATGCTGTTGAATAATCCAGTCTGAAGGTGACAAGTAGGCTCAAGGGTTTCAGTTTTATGACACACTGCCTGTCAGACATTAATTCCTTTCTACAGCTGAATGGCAACAAGACCCATCTGATTGGCTCGCCCCAGCAGCTCTGCGCTTCAGATATTGGCACCATCAGCAACCATGGATGCACACTCCACCACACTAAGCCAGTCAGGAACCAGGGCATCTTGTTTGCACCTCAACTGTCCTTTCTCCCCCATATTTGTACCATGACCCGATAATAATCCTTCAAGAAAAAAATAGTAAATTGGTCATTTGAATCCATGAATGTTTGTGGGACACTGCTGTGCGCAATTGACTGCTGCTTTTCAACCAGTCAATACAGTCAATTACTTTCACAGTATATTCTGTGAAGCACTTTGAGACATCTACAAGACATGAAAATCGCTATATCAAATGCAAGGATTATTATTATTATAATGACCAGCACTGCCTTCCACCACCTCTGAAACATTGCCTGTCTCTGCCATTGCCTCACCCCTCAGGCCACCGAAAGCCTCAAGGCTTGACTACAACAACAACAACAAAATTACACTTGTACAGTGCCTTTCACGTCAGGAGGACCTCCCAAGGCACTGAACACTCATTGCTTCAGAACTGAGCTGGGGCCTAGGACGGGTAGGGTGGAAGGAAAGTGGGGATTTGTGGTGATCGATTGCACCGTTGATGAGGAGGTCTTGAGGTGGCACTTGAAGGAGGCCATGGAGGGGTTGAGACTGCAGAAACTCCCTCCTCCTGACCCTTGACTCTTCAGAAACTTGAGATGTCCTCCTGATGTGAAAGGTGCCCAGAGCATTGTGTGGAGTCCTGTAGCTCAGTGGTTAGAGCACTCACCTTACAAAAGTGAGACATGTGTTCGAGTCCAGGCAGGTCAGGCCGAAACCTTGGGCAAGTTTCCTTACTCCACACACCTGATAAGAACTCCTAAAACTGTAATTGGTCATTTCAATCCATGACTGTTTGTGGGACACTAGCTTTTATATTACTAATAATGATTTACTGTGAATGTTGGATCATACTTAAATTGTATTACCATAAAAAATAAAATATTACTTAAGTGGATGTCCCGTTTTCGTAATTGGCACACTTTTTCATTCATGATATCATCTTGTAAAATCCTCAATGTATAAATAAAAATTGAAACAATTAAATTCTCTTGTTGCTTGGGATGAGCAGAGATGTGACTGCAGCTGTACTTTGTTGTTTTGGTGGTTTACCTTTCCCATCACATCCACTCTGCCACCCATGTTCACGGCACTCACTTGACCTGGTGATCATCCGGGGCCTCAGTGTCACGCATGTCACCATCACTGACAAGGCCATCTCTGACTATCATATTACTTATTTTCTTTCAACTCCTCTAGCCTTCTCCCCACTTCCTCCAATCCTACCACCATCATCTACCACCCTTGGAAGATCTCCTCACAATCCCTCTCCACAGCCTTGGAGTCCTCTGAACTCCTCTCCCTCTGGCCCACATCCTGCACCGATCAATCCTCCGCACGCGCTCTCCTCCACAATACCCTTTCCACAACAGTTGATGCCCCTGCCCCACTCACTTCCTGAACCGCCTCCTACTCTTGAACCTCACCCTGGTTTACCATCCACTTCCGCTATGTGGGCCGCTGAACGCACCTGTCTCAAATCTGGTCTAACGGTCCACCGGCACATCTGGCAGAACCAAATCAAAACCTATTGCTCTGCTCTGGCCTCCGCCAAACCACACTTCTACTCCTGGATAATCCTGGAGTAGAAGGACAACCCCAAACTCCCATTCTCTACAACCAACCAGCTCCTCCGCCCTTCCTGCCTCGCCTCACAGATCCTCTCCTCCAACTCCCACCGTGAGGACATGCTGGATTTCCTTGAGTCCAAAATTGAGGGAATCTGCTCAACAGTCACTGCTCTTCCAACTTCCACCCCCTCCGCACCTCCTCTCCACACTCTGACTCCTGCTCATTCCACACATTCAAACCTGTCTCCCCATAACCTCCGTGAAGCCCACCAACTGCTCCCTGGACCCCATCCCCAGCCCTCTCATTGCCTCCCAACTACACCTCCTTCCCCCACTATTTTCTGACCTACTCAACCTATCCCTTTCATCCGACTTCGTTCCCACCCCACTCAAAACAGCCACCATCACCCCCATCCTCAAGAAACCTTTCCTTGATGTGTCGCAGCTCTCAAGCTACCGACCCATCCCCAACCCCCCTTCCTGTCAAAGGTGCTTGAAAGAGTCACTGCCTCCCAGCTTTCCTCTTTTCTCTCATCGCACTCGCTCCACGAGCCAGTCCAATCAGGTTTCTGTACTGCCCACAGCACAGAAACTGCCCTGGTCAAGGTCACTAATGATATCTTGACCATCTGTGACCAGGCTCCTTCGGCCTCTTCATCATCCTTGACCTATCTATCTTCTAACTCACGGGACTCTAACCTGATCTTGTTAGAAGAGTTTGCGGAACTCTAACCTGAATAGATGGGACTCCAACCAAAAAAAAAACTGGGACTCTAACCCGTTTTTTAAAAATTGTTTAGGTTGTGTGTTACTGCCAGAAGTTTAAACGCTGTTCCAGTCCCTGCCTGATCTCTTTTCTCCCCAAAAAGTGGGCTCACCTCGTGATCCTGTCAGGCCCCTAAGAACATGTACTGCCCGTATACACAAAACTGTTTCTTTTAGGACTAGCTATACCCCCATGTAACATACATGGCCTAGTGTTTTTGAACACGTTTATTCATATTTTTGAAACTTTTTAAAAATAATGTATTTGTTGTTTACAAAAAATGGGTGAGCTTGAATCACTGAGTTGTTTTTCTTTGCTGTTGTTTTTAAGCTATATTAGTTTTTGTTTTCCTTTTAGAAGTTCATTGTTACAATTTCAGAAACATACCTAAGCCTTTTATATATATAGATTCTGTGAAGCGCTTTGAGACGTCTCAATGACACGATAAGGCGCTGTATATATGCAATGATTATTATTATTATTATTACCACATTATTTCAACTCTAACCAGGCAAGTGAATTGCCGCTGTGTCTCACTGTGTATCTCTCACAAACACACACAGGCAGCTCAGCTCCTCTCTCTGCTGTATCATCAGGTTTGAACCAGCGCCATCCGTGTCAGGAGGATACCATTGCGGAAACATACCGAAGGCTTTTATATACAGTACTGTACATAGATTCCTTTAATAGGTGTGTTTATTTACAAACAGACATTATTCCTAACTTATGTGACTGTTTTTACTCTTCACCGATCAACATGTAATCAATATACTACTATTTGTTGGGTCCCTTCGTGGTCGCCAATTTGTTGGGATATATCAATCCCGAGAGTTCGAAATGATGACTCAACAATCCTTAATAAAGGTATAATAGTTTATTGATTATGAGATTACGAGTAGTGATAGAAGGATAGAATATATGAGTAAATAATGATTATACTACCAGTTATACGGGTAGAAGCAGGATCCAAGCAGTCACATAGTTGCGTCAGGTTCAGGCTCCCTCTCAATACTCACCCGTCCTTAATCAATACTGACTCAAATATAACTTTTCATGTCTCCAAGTATCCCACTTATACTAAAATCCCCCTTGAACCTTGATCAGGTCTGTTTTTAATTAAATTCTAAACTCAAGTGGTCTCTTTGTCCTGTCTCTTTGGATAGATAAGGTTATGGTGTCTTAGTCCATCCGGTACCTCCAGATGGTTTTTATCTGGTCTTCCAACTGCCTTCCACCACCTTCGCAACATTGTCAGATTCCGCCACTGCCTCACCTCTCAGGCTGCCGAAATTCTCATCCATGCATTCGTCACATAAAGGCTTGACAATGGAAACTCCCTCCTCATTGGCCTTCCTGGTTCTTCCCTTCACAAGCTGCAGATCATCCAGAACTCTGCAGCTCGTGTCCTCACCCGCAACAAGCACCATAACCACATCACTCCCACCCTTGCTTGGCTCCATTTGCTCCCCATCCCCTAGAAGATCGTATTCAAGATCATCATCCTCACCTTCAAGGCCATTCATGGTCTTAGCCCCCAACCTCTCTGACCTGCTGTCCCCCTATGAATCTACTCACCCCCTCCATTCGGCCTGCTATGGCCTTCTCCATGTTCCCTGGCTGACCTCCCCTACAATTGGCAGACAGGCTTTCAGCCTCTCTGTCCCCACACTCTGGAACTCCATCCCACAGTACCTTCGCATTGCTCCCTCCCTCGCCTCCTTCAAGTCCGGTCTCAAGACCCTCCTCTTTGACCTGCCTTCTGCTACCCTACCAACTCTCTCCCTCCTAACCCTCTCCTACCCCTCCACCCCACTCTTCCCCTCTCCCTTGCTCAGGACCCATCCTGACTTTACGACGCCTAGGGACGTCCTCCCGACGTGAAAGGCACTCTATAAATTTTATTTTTTTGTTGATACGCAAATAAAAGGAAATGATAACTGTCCAGCCAATAGAAAACATAAATTTAAGCAACTTGAATTTGATTAAAAAACAAATTGATCTCTAAATTAATATCACATGCATGATGACTAAGTAATGGCTGTGGGACACTGCTGTGCACAATTGGCTACCGCGTTTAGCCCATGAGTATGCGGTCAGTTCACTTTGCAGTGTATTCTATGGAGCAATTTGAGGTGTCTGCAAGATGTGATGAGACACTGTATCAACTGCACAAATTATTATATTATTCAGTACATTAGAAAGCACATTTAATATGATATCCACATTGTATGTTAACCTATTGTGTTCAATGGGATGGTGGGACGGGCCCACTGTGTCCTTGGGCGTAGCTGCTGTTTTCTTGGGTAATGACATCCCTTTCATCTCTAATTAATCTCTGAATCGCGATGAGACATTGCTGTTGTGTGAGTGTTAGTTGTTGAAAGGCTTGTGGGCCCTAAATGTCACTGTGTGTGTCTGTGACACTGTATGTCTCCTGTAGCTCAGTGATTAGAGCACTTGCCTTACAAGCATGAGACCTATGTTCGAATCCAGGCAGGTTATGGCAAAACCTTGGGCAAGTTTCCTCACCCTACACACCTAACAATAATCTGTCCAAAAAAAACCACAATAATGAAAATTGGTCATTTCAGCCCATGACTGTTCCACAGTGGGGATGCCACTGTGCACGATTGGCTGCCGCGTTTCACCCACAAACATACAATTAATTCACTTTACAGTATATTCTGTGAAGTGCTTTGAGATGACGATAAGATGTGAAAGGCGCTATATCAAATCCAAGGATTATTATTACAGACCAGCTTCTTTTGATCTGGAAACAAGGGGCAGAGGCCGAGACTATCATAACAATCAAAACAAGTTAATTTGCTACAATCCCTGGAAGTTGAATCAAGATCCATCTCAGAGACAGAGGTGATCACAGTACGTAAATGGATGCTGTGACAGACTTATATATGGAAAACTGTTATAAGAAATACAGGCTCCAAAATACAACAGGAACTAAAGCAGTCACCAAGGCCTCCCCAGATCGCAATGCGTTTCCTGGGTATCTATGGAGTATGTTACATGCTTTGAATATTTGGGGAAGGACAAACTGTCACAGCACGTGTTTGAGGCCACTCCACATATTATTGGTCAACTCAGGGGCCACCCCAACTATTCTTTGAAAAGAGCAATGCAAACAGTCACAATATTACTGAGTAAAAGTTTTTCCCCATAGGAAGTTGTGAATGCATGGTCCATGCAGATACCCAACCTCAATGTATTAATCTTTTTAAATTGTAAAAATGACATTAGTATAGGATTTAGTGTAAGTTAGTTGTAAATAAATTTGTAAAAGCAAGAAACAAAGTGAAGGTTGTCTGTATGTTTATGTAATTTATGCATTAAAAAGAAGAGGACCATGGTAGGTCTGACTTTGCTCTGGACGCGGAATATGGCCAGATCCCATCCATGTTATGGAGTCCTGTACCTCAGTGGTTGGAGCACTTGCCTTGCTAGAGAGAGACCTGGGTTCAATTCCAGGCAGGGTGAGACCTTGGGCAAGTTTCCGTACTCCACGTGCCTGATAATAATCCCTCGAAAAAAACATAAAAAATTGTTCATTTCAATCCACAACTGTTTGTGGTACACTGTTAGATGCAATTGGCAGTCGAGCCCAAAAATATACCATCAATTCCCTTTACAGTATATTCTGTGAAGCGCTTTGAGGTATCCAGAAGATGTGAAAAACATTGGAACAAATATAAGGATTATTACATGGTGATGTCATCCACATGTATGTGGATGACACCGAACTCTATTTTTCCATCTCAATTTGCAATCCCCAGTCCCTGATGTTCTATCAGCCTGCCTGACAGACATCAGAAGATGTGAAAGGTGCTATATAAAATGCAAGGATTATTATTATTATCATCAGGAGATAGATGAGTGCAAATTTCCTTCAGCTCAATGTTGACGCTTGTCTACATCTTCAATCTGATGGCTCTCATCTCCTCCACCTATCCCTAAAAGTCTCTGAACCCATATGCAACTTTGGCGACAGGTTTGACCCCGAATTATCCGTGCTATGCCACATCAAGTCCCTCACCAACACTGCTCTCTGATTACCCCAGTCGTTGCTAGACTTCACTAGCTTGCTGACTTGGAGCGGATTGATTTCAAGGTCCTCACACTTGTCTTCAAATCCCTCCACTCCTCTGCACCCCACTATCTCTCTGACCTTCTCTCTCCTCACAACAGCACCCATTGCTTTTGCTCTACTAGGTCTGGCCTCCTCCTTGTCCCCTGAATCCTCCTTTCCACCGTCGGTGGCTATGCCTTCATCGACTATGCCCCGAGGCTCTGGAACTCCTTTTCTCAATTCTTTTGGCTCACCCCTGGTCTCATTTTCAGGTCACAGCTGAAGACCTGTCTTTTCGACCACGCTTTTGGTCACCTTTTTCCGCCTCCCCCTGACTTGGCCCTGGGATCCGTTATTGTGAAGCACTCTGAGATGCCTTCCGGTGTGGAGAGCACTGTATCAATCTGAGTTGTTGTTGTTGTTATATTATTGTGTGGAAACTTACTGCTTGGTCTGCGGATGACCCCACCCAAAGGGAGCATAGAGGTAGGGAAACAAAGGGCCATGGATGGAGCCCTGCTGTTCCCCGCAGGTGTCCAATTGGGACTGGAGGTGAAACCATTTGCCAAGATTAAATTGAGCCAGTTAATTAAGTAGACACACACAGTAAACTAACACTGTGTTTAGGTACACACCCTAAACTCACACGGATTCTAGTTGATGATCAGATTCATCTGGAAGTGTGCGAGCCAGTTCATCAGAAGCAACTGCACTCTCATTATCAACAGTGTCACAGGATCTTTAACACTCCATCTGAACCCTCACACAAAGCATCTCAGTTTATGTCACATTTGAAAGACGGATGACTCTGGCAATATAGCGCTCCCTCAGCACTGCACTGGAGTGTGATTTCATGTATGATTATGAAGTTAATTTAACAAAACGTTTTTTAAATTAACTACAGATGGTTTAGAACAAACACTAATTAAAAGTAAGAGATCTAGACAGAATGTATGGTCAGCAACCTTGAGCAAAAGTGAGAGAAACAACCTATCTATCCAAAACACCAGATGCGCATTCTTCTGCCCTGAGACAACCTTGGGTACCAATCTGTCCCAGCACTTCCAGAAGCATAGTAAAGAAAACAGTCTTAAGGTACAGATAAGGGCCGTGATACAAAGCACAAATGAATGTGTTAATAGTCTAATCCACTCGGGAGGATATCTAAGGGGGTAAAGATTCGATCCAAAAATGAGACAGGACAAATATCAACCAGCTTGATGCAAGAGTAATTTCTGGTTAGACCTAGTAACGTGCAGAACAAGTATGGAGGCGGGGGCACTGGGCTAGAAAAAGGTATAACTGGGCACTAGGGTCTAGCGATATATCGATATATCGGTTATACCCGATATAATTTTCATTTCGATATGCCGATATAGACATGTGAAAAATATCGATATATCGCGAAATCGATATATCGAGGGGAAAAATCGGAATGCGCGCACACTGAACTACAAGACCCAGAATGCTCATCTGTATACACAATGCACAGACCGAGGTGCAAAGCCGCCATATTGTATTCATAGACCTAGAATACAATATACAGGTATGCAAGGGGCGTGAGGAGAGAGACGACTGTGGGGGGGTGGGGGGGGGGAGAGAGAGATGGCGGGGGGGAGGTGGGGGGGGGAGACAGACGGTGGGGAGAGGGGGAGAGAGACGGCGGGGGGGGGAGAGAGAGTCGGCGGGGGGTGGGGGTGGTGGGGGGGAGTGAGAGACGGCGGGGGGGTGGGGAGGAGAGAGAGACGGCGGGGGTGGGGGGTAGAGACATGGGTGAGAGATGAGGGGATGTGATAATATACAGATAGATAGAGATGGGGGGGGGTGTGAGAGAGGAGAGAGACACAGACAGAAAAAGGTCAAATTTCGGTATATCTTGATATGAGCCCATCGATATATCTAAATCGGAAAATTTCCATATCGACGGACGCTACTGGACACCATTTCTGGAAGGTTGCCAACAGAGAAACCGGGGAGCGAACTGAGCTGGAAAGAGTTATTGGGCTGACTGATCAGAGGTGGCGGAGACTTAAGGTTACGGAGACCGGTGGTTGCAGACCCAGAAGGCAGCTGAGACTACACCAGGCTTTGCTGTACTTGCTGAAACCAGATTTTTGCTGTATTTGCTGAAACCAGACTAAAAGTATACTAGAAATTGGTAATATTGTCTTTTATCATATATCTTTTAATTGTATGTCAATCTTGCTGCACTTAATAAATTTTGACTTCACCAATTTGGATTGTCGGGTCACATATTGAAATCCTCGGGATTGGAAATCCCAACAATAGTTTTCGGCAATAGTTTTCCCTTTAAATCCTCAGATACTTTCCAACCTTCAGATAAGTTATTATTTATTGATGATTTTTAACTTAAAGGTGCTCTTCCTATCCTGGTTCAGTCCCCGAACCTGCAACATGTCACAGAGGGACACCCGGCCCGGTTACAGTGCTCCATGGAGAAGGCCAACGTGAGCAGCACAGATGTACACTGGTACCGACAACTCCCGGGACAGCAGAGAGAGTGGATTTTAACACATGACAGAAATGGCAGGAAGGCAGATCACGAATATGCTAATCAGCGTCTCCAGCCTTCCAGAGTCTCCTCCAATAACACCTACATTCTGATGCTCAGACGCGTGACACTCAATGATGCTGCTGTCTATCACTGCTGTGTGTGGGGAGATGTCTGTGGGGACGGGACTAAGCTGAACGTAACCAGTGAGTAAATTTATACTGTGTCCAGATTTAACTCTGATTTCATCTTATCAAATGTCCTCAGGAGCTTTGTGCATGTATATATACTAAACTGACACTGTGTGTAGCTGCAGAGTGAGGATGGAGCGGCACAGAGTGAGCAGGGAGAGGTTAGGAAGGAGTGACACTGAGTGAGAAGGGAATGGCGCGGACTGGGGAAGGAGTGGTGTGGACTAAGGAGGGAAGGGCCGGACTGAGGAGGCAGTGGTGTGGAATGCAAAGGGAGTGACACAGAGGAGAGAGAGAGGCGCAGTGTGAGGAGTGAGAGGCTGCTACAAACTAGACAATAAAACAATCCCAAACCAACTGTAACCCAACCCAACATCAACCTCAGCTTCTGGGGCCAATCCAGGACCGTCGAGCACTTTTGATATCATCCTGATGTGAAAATCACAATATAAATATCAGTGTGTATTGTATCATCCGCCCAATCCCCAACTTTAACCTAACCATAACCTAAACCCAATGGCATCCCAGCCACAGCCCAACCGCAGCCACGACCCCAACAACATCAACAATAAATTGCATTTGTTTAGCACGTTTCACGTCAGTAGGACATCCTACATTGCTTCGTGTGAAATGAACTGCGTAATGTAAATTAATATACAGGAGCAATCTTATTTTGCTGTTTGTTTACATATGTGACAGTGTGTAATTGTCAGTTATTGTGATGCTCTGATTCTCTCATTCTCTCCACATTGTCTGGATACAGTGAGCAGAGAACAAGTCTGGATCACCATGGGGTCAGCTCTGGGAGGCCTGGCCTGTGTTGGAGCAGCTTTTCTCATCTACAAGATGTGTGGTTTGTAAAGTAACAGTCCTGTCCATCTGGCTCCATATTCTACCTGAACTAATCCACGTTGAAGGGGAGCTGTCAGACTTTGGGGAAATGAATGTGACAAATGTAAAGAGTCTTTTTACCAAGTTCCACACAGAACCTAGAAATGACAACTGATTAGTGACAAAAGACACAAAAGGAGGTTATCATCAGGGGAAACAAGCTGTAATTTAGTGGAGACACCTTACAAACAGGGTTGGAGTGTGGAATGCCTGACTCTTAAAACAGTAGTGACTACTGTGAATTAGGTAAATATGGGAGAAAAAATATTTAAGATTTTGTGAAAATCCAGGTCAATTGTATTAGAGAGCTCCAGCAGGGAGCAAGCACGGGCACAGACATGATGGGGAGAGAGCATTAATTGGGGTTAGATTAGAGAGCTCCAATGTGGAGCGAGCAGCAACACAGACGGGATAGAGGCTTGGAGCTCCGTGGAATGGTAGAGCAAGGCACCGAGGAGTTTACTACAGAATCGGTTAAAGAACTGGGTCTTCAGTTGGAAATGAAACGTGCAAAGAGAGAGCAAGGCAGAGGGGCTGAGATACGGATTTTCAGAAGTTGGGAATGTAGTGGCTGAAAGTAGAGACATAATGGCAAAAGAGCAGAATAAAGTGATTATGGAGCTCCACTGGGGGAGTGAGCACAGACACAAGGGGGCAAATAGTCTCCTCTTGGGCTGTCAATGTGTCTCAGACACCCTGAGAGGGCAGCTCAGCTGGAGATAACGCGAATCTCTCTGCTTCAGGGATATCACCAGTGAATTAAGCTGTGACCTGTGTGAATAGAAAAATGATTCTGCACGTTTCCTGCTACAATGGCTCTCACCGGCCACAAACCCACTATAAATATAGTTTCTAGCCCACATGGGGCTCGCTGTTTACCTGACACCACTGTGGGCAGAGTGGCTCTGGACGCACCTGCTCAGGTGCGGTGCAAGCAACAAATGGGCTACACTCTGAGATCCATTGTGATTGTCTGTGTGTTTGTCTCTCTGTGAGTGTGTCGGTATCTCTTCTATAGTATGTGTACATCTGTATGTTTGTTTGAGTGTCTCTTTATGAATGTGTCTCCCTGTCTGTATGTGATGTCTCTCTGTGTCTGTCTATGTGTTTGAGAGAGCTTATTTGTGAGACAGTGTGTGTGTACGTGTGTGTCCAGCTGAGAATGTATCTCTGTGTGAGTGAGTGTGTCTCTCTGAGTGTATATAGCTCACTGAACTAAAATGCTCATCTCTATACACAGAACGAGGTGTCGCCATCAAGCCGCCATATTACGTAGTCCTCGAGTACAATATACAGGTATACAAGGGGTGGGGGGAGAGGAGGGGAGAGGGGGGAGAGTGGGGAGAGTGGGGGGGAGACAGAGAGACAGGGAGAGGTGGGGAGAGACAGGGGGACAGGGAGGGAGTGGGGGGGAGAGAGAGAAACAGGGGGAGAGGGGGGGGTGGGGGGAGAGAGAGAGACAGGCGGAGAGGGGAGAGAGAGGGGGTGGGGGGGAGAGAGAGAGACAGGCGGAGAGGGGAGAGAGAGGGGGTGGGGGGAGAGAGAGAGATAGGGGGAGAGGGGGAGAGAGACAGCGGGACAGGGAGGGAGGGGGAGAGAGGGAGAGACAGGGGGAGACGGGGGGAGAGAGAGAGACAGGGGGAGAGGGGGGGGGGGAGAGACGAGTAAAAGGAGGGAGGCGGGGGAGAGAGAGAAAGACAGGGGGAGAGGGGGGAGAGAGGGGGTGGGGAGAGAGAGGGAATGTGATAATATATAGTATATATAATAGATGGATAGACAGACTGCTTGATTGATTGATTGATTGATTGATTGATTGATTGATGGGGATGTGAGAGAGGAGACAGACACAGACAGAGAGAGAGATGGAGAGAGTGAGTGTGAGAGAAATATTTACCTTCTGAGGAGATAGGCCAACACCTGAGCCAGATCCACATCCTCCCCACCTCCCCCTCCCTCCCTCTCTCCCCTGTCACACTCTCTCCCCTCTCTGTCTCTCTCCCCTCTCTCTGTCTCTCTCTCCCCTGTCCCTCTATCTCCCTTGTCACACTCTCTCTCTCCCCTGTCACACTCTCCCCTGTCACACTCTCTCTGTCTCTCGCTCCCCTGTCCCTCTCTCCCCTGTCCCTCTCTCTCTCTCTCTCTCTCTGTCCCTCTCTCCCCTCTCTCTGTCCCTCTCGCCCCTCTCTCTGTCTCTCTCTTCCCTGTCCCTTCCTCCCCTGTCCCTCTTTTCCCTGTCACACACACTCGCATCGAGGACCAACCAAAATGGCGACCTCGTAAAATTGGTGGCGACACTTTGTGGGAGAGATGAGCATTCCAGTTCTTTTTTTAGTTCAGTGATAGAGCTCTATGATGTGTGCGTATGTCTGTCTGGGTCTCTGTAACTTTTGGTGCGTGCCCTGAGAGGCAGGATGTGGTAAGCTCCTGTAGCCTCGTTGGTGACATTCTCCCGAACCCCACAAAAAATAAATGGCCTCCCAGTTTGTGTTCAAGATGTATTGAATACTTTTATTGCAACAATCTAATATGTAATATAAATGTAATATTGATTGATTGCTCGATTGATTGCTTGATTGATTCATGTGTTTTTCCTTCTGTTTAGCTTTTATTAATAAAGTTTTAAAACTACTAATAACTTTTGCATTTGATACAGTGCCTTAGCACATCTCAAAGTGCTTCACAGAATATATTATGAAATGCATCGACTATATTTTATGATAATAATCCTTGCTGTTGATATGGCACTTTTCATGTCTTTGGGACGTGTAAAAGCGCGTCATTAAATATGCTGTACAGAATGTGAGACATCCTCCCAACCTGAAACGCATTACACAAATGCAGTTTTGCTGTTGCTGTGATTGTTGTTTTGTGGGAAAAACTCAGCAACCAGTTGTGCAGCGCAGTATCCCACAAACAGTCGTCATTTTGAGTAAACAAATTTTGATAGATTTTTTTTTCTTGAGTGATAATTATCAGGTGTGGGGTAAGGAAACTTCACCGTTGTTTTGTGCTTCTGGGAATTGAACCCAGGTCTCTCGCTTGTGAGGCGACAACTCTAACCACTGAGCTAGAGGACTTCATGTAGCAGTGTATCTCAATAGCATCAATCAACAGTATCTTGTCTTTAACGTCCCTATCCCCAACCCTCCACTACTCCTGATCAACCCTCCTCTCCCTCCAACCGCCCCAACTCCTATCCCTGCTTGACCACCGCACAGCCTCCCTCTGCTCCTCTCTTCTCATCCTCCATCGCGCATACAGTGGCAGACGCCGCCGGCTATCCAACATCACCCACCCTTAATGCCCCATCCCCCACTCTCGCCACACGGTCCTTGGACCTCTTCCCTCTGGGCCAACCTCTCCTCCCTCATTCATAATAATAACCCTTGCATTTTGATATAGTGCTTTTCACACTTCCAGAAGTCTCAAAGTGCTTCACAGAATAATACTGTAAGTGAATTGATTGTACATTTGTGGGAGAAATGCAGCAGTAAATTGTGCACAGCAGTGTCCCCCGAACAGTCAAGGATTGAAATTACCAATTTTATTGTGGGTGTTTTTTTGTTTGTTTTTGGGAGGAATTATTATTAGGTGTATGGAGTAAGGAAACTTACCAATGGTTTCACCCTGACTAGCCTGGATTCAAACACAGGTCTCATGCTTGTAAGGCAGGTGCTCTAACCTATCCATATCCCCACCCTCCCTGTCAACCAATCCCCTCATCTCGCGCTATCCACTACCACCAACTGTGGCATTGGCCTCCAAAATGTCCGCTCCCTGTCCAACAAAACCCGTACCATTCATGACCTCACCATTGACGAAAATCTTGACATCGTCGCTTTGACAGAAATTTGGGTTACCTTCCCCCTGATTGAGGCCACACAACCCAGCTACACCTTCCACCAAAACCTACGGCGTAATAACTGCCATGGTGGTGGTGTGGCTCTTATCTCCCGATCCACCCTTGGCCTTTCCCCTTACTCCTCTGGAACCTTTCCTTCCTTTGAACACCTTACTCTCTATCACCCCTCCAGTCTCTCTCTCAAAATCCTCCTTATCTATCATCCCCCACTTTCCTCTCTGGCATCTCCACTCTCTTGTCTTCTCTCTCCCTCTGCTTTGAACGCATCCTCATCCTAGGTGACGTTAACCTCCACTTCAGCCCTTCCTACTCTACCTCTATTGACTTCTCCTCCCTCTTCACCTTCCTTAATCTCTCCCTTCACATCCACTCCACCACCCACATCCATGCGCATGATTACCCGGGGCCTCACCGCTTCAGACATCACCATCACAGACAAAGCCATCTCGGATCACCACTTGATCTCCCTTAACACCTCTTTCCCCGACTCAATCCTCTACAAGCATCTATTGCCCATGGAAAAATATTTCCTCCTCTCCTTCTTTGCCACCCTTGAATCGTCTAAACTCCTATCCCTCTGGCCCACACTAACTGACCTGCCCTCCTCTCTATCTTTTCTCAATAGATCCCTCTCCTCCAGCCTCGACTCTCTTGCCCCCCTCACTTCCGGAACAATCTCTTACTCCCATATATCCCAAGTCCTCCTATTATTGCAATTTAATCTTGGAGGCCAAGGACAACCCCAGGCTCCTTTTCTCCACTAGAAATCGTCTCCTCCATCCTCCATTCCACGCCTCACCCATCACACTCTCCAACTCCAACTACAAGGAGATGCTGGACTTCCTTGAATCAAAAATCAAGGGGCTCAGCTACCTCTACCCTACCCTCTTCTACCTCCCCATTATCTCTCCCCTAGGTTCTATCCACCTCCCACCCCTCACTATGCATCTTTGACCCGATCTCTCTTTATGCGCTCTGTGCTCTCATCCGAAAAATGAAACCCACCACCTGCTCCCTTGACCCCATCCCTACTTCTCTCCTCATCTCCCAGCTCCATCTCCAAGCCCCACTGCTAACTGACATCATCAGCACCTCCCTACCAAGTAGTCAACACCTTCCCACCCATCTCAAAACTGTCATTGTAAAGGAATGGGAGATTGGTGATGGGGTGGTAACAGACAGTTTTGAAAATACCTTCAATGGACCCATCCCTACTCTCCAGTTACCACCCCATCACCAATCTCCCATTCCTTTCCAAGGCCCTGGAATGAATCGTTCCTTCCCAGCTTCACTCCTTTCTCTCTTGCTATTCCCTTTTCAAAACCCTATAATATGGCTTCCATACTGCCCATAGTACGAAGTCAGCCCTGGTCAAAGTCTCAAACCACAGTCTTAATATCTGTGATTAGGGCTCTCTCTGCCTCTTTGACCTCTCTGCTGCATTCAAAACTATTGACCACGCCATCCTCCTGTACCGCCTCTCCTCCCAGGTCAATATCCAAGGACCCGCGCTAGCCTGGTTTGTCTCATACCTTTCCCATCGTCTCCACTTTGTCGCTACCAATGGCTTCACTTAAGCCCCTGCACTTTCACCTGTGGCATCCCCCAAGGCTCTGAACCCCCTACTTTTTAACATCTACATGCTCCCCCTTGGTGACATCATCTGCAGACATGGGATTAATCTCTACATTTCTGCAGATGGCATAAGAACATAAGAATTAAGAGCAGCAGTAGGCCATATGAAGCCTGCGCCGCCATTCAATCAGACCATGGCTGATCTATTCTAGCTCCACCTAACTGTCTTATCACCATATCCCTTAATCGCTTTATCCATAAGAAATCTATCAACCTCAGTCTTGAATATGTTCAAGGACTGAGCATCCACAGCCCTTTGGGTAGAGAATGCTATAAATTCATTACACTCTGAGTGAAGAAATTTGTTCTCAACTCAGCAGGAAAGGGCTGATCCCTAACCTTCAGACTGTGACCCCTGGTTACAGTTTCTCCAATCAGGAGAAACAGTCTCCCACCATCTACTCTGTCAGTTTCCGCCCTGATCACAGCACAGAAACTGCCCTGGTCAAGGTTACGAACGACATCCTAACCGCCTGCGACCAGGGCTCCCTCTGCCTCCTCGACTTGTCTGCTGCGTTCGACACAGTCGATCACACCATCCTCCTCCAACGTCTTTCCTCCCACCTCAACCTTCAAGGCACAGTCCTTGAATGGTTCCACTCCTACCTGACCCACCACCTACATTTCGTATCCTCCAATACTTTTTCTTCAAACCCCCATACAGTTTCTCATGCCTTCTGTTCCCCCCCTAATTCTTCGACCTCCCCTACGTTTTTTACCCCCTCCCGAACACTCCCCTCCCAGCTCGGGTCACACGCCTCCTGTGCAGCGCCTTGGGACATCCTCCCGACGTGAAAGGCGCTCTATAAGTGCAAGTTGTTGTTGTTGTTGTTGTCATGCCCCTTAATAATCTTATAGGTTTCAATAAGATCACCTCTAATTCTTCTATATTCTAGAGAATATTGGCCTACATTGCTCAAACTATCCTCATAACTCATTCCCCTCATTCCAGGTACCAACCTAGTGAATCTATGTTGTACCAACTACAAGGCAAGCACATCCTTTCTTAAATAAGGAGACCAAAAACTGGACACAGTATTCCAGGTGCAGTCTCACCAGGACCCTATACAGCTGCAGCAAGACTTCCCTACTCTTATATTCTAACCCTTTTATAATGAACGCCAACATACCGTAAGCCTTCCTAATGGTTTGCTGTACCTGCAAACTAACTTTTTGTGACTGGTGTACAAGGACACCCAAATCCCTCTGAAAGCTAACACAATTTAGTCTCTCGCCCCTTCTAAAGAATAATCTGCTGTGCTGTTTTTACTCCCCAGATGGATGACTTCACACCCTACATTATATTTTATCTGCCACCTGATACCTAACTCTATCTTTCCACCTCTACCTTCCACTGTCCTGACAGACTGCCTGTCAGATATCATCCTGGATGAGAGCTACCTTCCTGCAGATGAATGTCATCAAGACCGAGGCCCTGCTGATTGGCTCGCGCCAGTGCCTTCACGCATCTGGCGCTGGCAGCATCAACCTTTATGATTGCTCACTCAACATCACTAAGCCAGTCAGGAACCTAGGTGTCTTGTTTGATCCTCAACTGTCTTTCTTGCCCCACATCCAAGCCATGATCCACTCTGCCTTCCCTCACCTCCACAATATTTCTCGACTCCACCATTACCTTACTCTCAAGGCAGCTGAACCCCTCATTTATGCCTTCATTACATCCCAGCTTGACTATGCAAATGCCCTGCTTGTCGGCCTTCCCAATTCCTCCCTCCACAGCTTGCAGATAATCGAAAATTCTGCGGCCCTTGTCCTCCACAGCTCCAAGCTTCGTGACCCCATCTCTCCCATCCTCACCTGACTTCATTGTCTCCCCATCATCCAGAGGATCCAATTCAAGATCCTGGTCCTCACATTCAAAGCCCTTCAGAGGCTCACCCCACCCCACATCTGTGACTTTCTAAGCCCCAGCAACCCGTCCGCCCCCTCTGCTCACCAGACTCTGGCCTGCTCCATATCTCCTGACTCACCCGCCCCACCATTGGTGGGCCAACGTTCAGCCACTCTTCCAGCAACCTCTGGAACACCATCCTGCAGTTCCTCTGCCTGTCCCCACCCTGGCCTCCTTCTGCCTCAAGATCCTCCTCTTCGACGGCCCCATTGGCCACTCCAAATCTCTCCCTTTCCCTCCTCCTTCCCTTTCCCTCCTCCCTCCCTGTCCCCAGCTCGGGTCTGAAACATCCTCCTGACACGAAAGGCACTTTACAAGTGTAATTTTGTTGTTGTTATGCAATTTATAACTATATAAAGCATATCCTTATGAAAATATATATTGATTATAAATATATTTGTTGCGACATAAACCAAAACAACATACAAAAAACCCACAAACAGGTTATGCACACATTTTTTCTGTTACGTTCCTTTTCAAACAGTCAGGAATCGTCCCTGTTTGCACCATAACCATCAACGCACCAAGGCACATCCTGAGAAGGTCACTCGGTGCTCTCCAAACGTACTCCAATGTGGACCATACGCGGACATGTTTATTACACATGAATTTCTCACAACAATATTCAACTATGGCATCTCCCACTTGACAGCCTCTCCATTTCTTCCCTCCACAAGCTGTAGATCATCTTAAACTCTACAGCTCATATCCTCTCCAGCACCAGGCTCCGCAACTCCCTCAGAACAAACACCAACAACAACTTCGATTTATATAGCGCTCTCCACGCCGGACGGCGTCTCAGAGCACTTCATAGTAGCGGATCCCAGGACCGAGCCAGGGGTAGAAAGGTAACTAAAGTCGTGGTCGAAGAGAAAGGTCTTTAGCTGTGACCTGAAACTGGGAAGAGAGGGGTTGAGGCAAAGGGAGTGAAGAAGAGAGTTCTTCCATATCCTCAGGGCATAGTGGCTGAAGGCATGCCTGCCGAGAGTGGAGTGGAGGATTCGGGGGACATGTAGGAGACCAGACCCGGTGGAGAGAAGGCAGCGAGTGCTGGTTTGGGGAGAGGAGATCAGAGAGGAGTGGAGGGATTTGAAAACAAGTGTGAGGATCTTGAAGTCGATCCTCTCAGGGACAGGGAGCCAGTGAAGTCTGGCAAGGACTGGGGTAATGGGGGAGCGAAGTTTGGTGCAGGTGAGTATGCGGGTGGCAGAGTTTTGAATCAGCTGGATTTTGTCGATTATGGTAGAGGGGAGACCGGCGAGGAGGGCATTGGAATATTCCAGCCGAGAGGTGACAAAGGCATGGATCAGAGTTAATACAGCTTTTGGGGTGAGGTATTGCCGGAGACGGGCAATCCGTCGGAGGTGGAAGAAGGCAGTGCTGATGAGGGAGGAAGGGCAGTTGGGGGTCGAACCTGATGGCAAGTTTGTGCATAGGTTCGGAGAGTTTAAGGGCAGACCGGGAAGATGGAGGAGGTGAGAGCCGTGCGAATGGAGACGTTGATGAGAGCTAAAGAGTATGGCTTCCGACTTGTCAACATTCGGCTGCAGGAAATTCTCGCTCATCCAGCTCCTGATGTCTGACAGGCAGGCTGACAAAACATCAGGGGACTGGGGGTTGCAAAGTGAAGTGGAAAAGTAGAGTTGGGTGTCATCAGCATATGTGTGGAAGTGCCCCGTGTCTG
Source organism: Hydrolagus colliei (assembly GCA_035084275.1). Classification (NCBI taxonomy): domain Eukaryota; kingdom Metazoa; phylum Chordata; class Chondrichthyes; order Chimaeriformes; family Chimaeridae; genus Hydrolagus; species Hydrolagus colliei. Next base: position 42,533,752 of record CM068744.1, read on the forward strand.
CACATGACATCCCCAAGAGGGAGCATATAGATGAGGAAGAGGAGGGGGCCGAGGATATATCCCTGGGGTACCCCACAGGTAACTGGGTGAGAGCGGGAGGAACAGCCATTTGTGGAGATGTACTGCTGACGGTTTGTGAGGTAGGACTCGAACCAGGCGTCATCTACTGAGGTGGATGACGGAGGACAGGCGGTGGAGGAGGATGGCATGGTTGACTGTATCGAATGCAGCGGACAGGTCCAGGAGGATAAGGAGGCAGAGGGAGCCCTGGTCACAGATAGAGAGGATGTTGTTTGTGACCTTCACAAACGCCTTTGGGCTGTGGGCAGGGTGGAAACCAGACAGGAGGGGTTCGAAGATGGAGTGGGAGGAGAGGTGGTGCAGAGTTGATTTGCAACAACGCATTTGAGTGCTTTCGAAAGGAAGGGCAGGTTAGAGATAGGGCGGTAGTGGCTAGGGTTTGATTGATCAAGGGAGGGTTTTTTTAAGGAAGGGGGTGATGGCAGCAGTTTTGAGGGGGGGCAGGGACTGATCCTGTGGAGAGGACTGGTTAATGATGTCAGTCAGCAGTGGGCAGAGGAGGGGGAACTGTGTGAGGAGTAGGTTGGTGGGTAGGGGGTTGAGGCAGCAGATGGTGATGTTGGGAAAAACAGGTTAGACATAACATAGTACGTAGTTTCGGCCAGGACCAGACTGCATTCTGCAGGGAACGACTGGAGTGTGGGACCCTGACACCGGTTGATCATGTTCGAGATAGGATAGAGAACTTTGTCCCACTGAATCAATCTATACTGAGGGTCGAAATCTGGGAAAAAGAGTATAATTGGAAAAGTTTTGAGGTAGGAAAAGTGTGAAGAACGAGGCTGGAGGAGCAAGCAAGGGTGCAGTGGTTCCAGCTGTGAGTATAGGGGAGTGGACCTCTTCACAACTTCTCAGCTGAGTGCAGTGTGAACCTGGTAGTATACTTATATATCTTTTGTGTGAGTTATACGTATGCTCGTTACCCTCATTATTATATTTTAAGACTAATACTTTGTATTCTAATTATGATATCTAGTAACTATATTTGAAATCTATAATTTATACCTATATCAAAGATTAAACTTACTTATATCTATAACGATTGTTGAGTCATCATTGGAACTCTCGGGATCGGAAATCCCAACAAATTGGCGACCACGAAGGGACCCAACAAATAAGTGATTGTATTGTTTCGGTTATAGAACCGGTAGAGTTAAAAATTGTTAAGATACAATTATATCTTTAAATAAGTTAAATAAGTGATGGTCAAGCTTAGAGGCCTTGCAGGAACGAGAGAATAAGTTAAAGGAGGGTTACCAGGACCAGAGCTCCTGGTTACAGTGGCTCCAAAAATACGAAACCAAAATTTGTGAGAAAGTGGGACAAAGTTCTGCAGAAAATCTTGACAGAGTCCAATTAGAGGAGAAAATCTTAAATTAAACATGTGTTGAAGATAGGATTGCGAGAGGGCAGTTCTGCATCAGAGGGCAGAAATGCAAAAACTTCTTAAAATATATCGTCTGGGCATGAGCTAAGATACCCAACAAGCTGCAAAAGGCTCTTTACGAGCTACAAGGGGAGCTTCAGGAGGCACAAAACCTCAATGCAGATAGGAAGATAGAACTGTTCCAGGCAAGAGAAGAATGAAGGAAGAAGCCTTCGAGACTAAACTGAGGGATTTGGGGTTTATGGTAAATAGCCAAACTGGAATAGTAAATCTAGCTACAGCAGAAAAGGCCAAACACCAATTCCGAAAGGCCGAGTTAGAACAGGTAAAGTACGATCTTGTGAGAGTAACTTTAAAATTGGAGGACGCGCGAGGTGCACTCAGAGAGTGCCGCAATCAAGGGGGAGCTGATCACGAAAGATGTAGAAACAAAATCAATCGATTAAGATGCAAGCTGCGTAACCAAAGGGCGGAGGTCTGTTTACAGGGAGAAATGGCCACTGGGTGAAGGTTTGCAGAGAGAGAGAAAAGATGGAGAGAGCAAAAGCTGAGTGAAACCCACCCAGTAGTATGAACACAGATTATGAATAAAGGACCAGTGCGGGAGCACGAGGTTTATGAGAAGGTGATAGATAGGATTATTTCCATTTTGAGTACTTTCCAAAATACTAATGGAGAGTAGGGTCCAGCGATATATCGGTTGTATCCGATATAATTTTCATATCGATATGCCAATATAGACATTTTCAAAATATCGAAAAGTCGATATATCGGAAAAGATCGGAATGCGCGCACACTGAACCACAAGACCCAGAATGCTCATCTCTATACACAATGCACAGACCGAGGTGTAAGCCCCCATATTGTATTCATAGTCCTCGAATGTAATATACAGGTATGCAAGGGGTCGTGGGGGCGGGAGGGAGATGGTGGGGGTGTGGGAGGGAGATGGCGGGGGTGGGGGCAGAGAGACGGCAGGTGGGGGGAAGAGAGGGACGGCGGGGGGAGAGAGGGAGGGTGGCGGGGGGGGGGGAGAGAGGGACGGCGGCGGGGGGGGGGGAGAGAGGGACGGCGGCGGGGGGGGGGGGGGGAGAGAGGGACGGCGGGGGGAGTGGGGGGAGAGAGGGACGGAGGTGAGTGGGAGTGGGGGGAGGGAGGGATGGCGGCGGGGGGGAGTGGGGGGAGAGAGGGACGGAGGCAGGGGGTGGGGGGAGAGAGGGACGGCGGGGGGGGACAAATGGGTGGGGGGAGATGGGGTGGATGTGATAATATACAGATAGATAGACAAAGATGGGGGGGATGTGAGAGAGGAGAGAGACACAGACAGAAAAACACAGAGATGGAGAGAGTGAGTGTGAGAGACACAGAGAGAAATATTTACCTCCTGAGAAGATAGACCCCGAATGCGCGCACACCTCCAAATGCGCGCGCACCCCCGAATGCACGCGCATCTCGTGACGCGCACATGCGCAGTACGAAAACCCTGAAAATATCGATAACTCGGTATATCTCGATATGGGCCCATCGATATATCTAAATCGGAAAATTTCCACATCGACGGACCCTAATGGACCGACCGCTCAGATACGTAGGAACAAGGGAGCAACAGCTCCACATGTGGTTTAGATTGTCAAGACAGACGTAGATGACCTGAATTGACGGTCTATAGCCCCCTTAACCATATCTGATGAAACAAATAGTGACATACATTCATCAGATCAACACGATACCCTTTGAACGGACTATTGAAAATAGATCTTTTGTGTCAGTTAGCATAGCAGGGGGCGCTGAACGACCTATGCTGATTGACACAGGGGCTAGTTTAATGTTGTTTAAACTCGAAACCTCCGACCTGTTCCCCCTGTGGCATTCTTCCTGTACCGACCCATCCTCTGCCTCCACCGCCCTCCACAACACCCTCTCCACTACCCTCGACACCCTGGACCCCCTCACCTCCAGAACCGTCTCCCATTCCCGATCATCACCGTGGTACACAACTCACCTCCGTTCCCTCAAAAGCCAAGTGAGAGCAGCTGAACGCACCTGGCTCAAATCTGGCCTCATGGTCCACCGGCAAATCTGGCTGGACCGCATCAAATTTTACCGCTCTGCATTCGCCACCGCCAAATCAACCTTCTACTCCAGGATAATCCTGGAAGCGAAGGACAACCACCGCCACCTCTTCGCCACCACCAACCAGGTCCTCCGCCCCCCCCCCGTCTTGCTTAGCAGATCCTCTCCTCAAACGAACGGTGCAAGGAAATGTTGGACTTCCTCGAGTCCAAAATAGAGAGAATCCGCTCCGCGGTTTCCTCCCCCCACCTCTCCTCCACCTCCGCCCCTCCATCTGTTACCTCAACCCCCACCCGCCCCCCCTTTCATACTTTCAATCCCACCACTCCGTCTTTAGTCACAAAAATAATGACCTCCATGAAACCAATCACGTGTTCACTGGACCCCACCCCCACCCCCCTCCTCCGCACCCAGCTCCACCTTTTGCCCCGCTCATTTCTGACACCATCAACCTTTCCCTCTCCTCAGGGACCGTCCCTACCTCCCTTAAAACAGCCACCATCACCCCTATCCTGAATAAACCCTCCCTTGATGTGTCGCAGCCATGAAGCTACCGACCCATCTCCAACCTCCCGTTTTTATCTAAGGTCCTGAAAGAGTGGTTGCCTCCCAGCTCCGCTCTTTCCTCTCAACTCACTCACTCCTTGAACCCCTACAATCAGGTTTCCGCCCTGCTCACAGCACAGAAACTGCCCTGGTCAAGGTCACTAATGACATCTTAACCGCCTGCGACCAGGGCTCCCTCTGCCTCCTCGTCCTCCTTGACCTGTCTGCTGCGTTCGACACAGTCGATCACACCATCCTCCTCCAACATCTTTCCTCCCACCTCAACCTTCAAGGCACATTCCTTGACTGGTTCCATACCTACCTGACCCACCGCCTACATTTTGTTTCTTCCAACGGTTTCTCTTCAAACCCCCGCACAGTTTCTCACGGCGTCCCCCAGGGCTCTTTCCTCGGCCCCCTCCTTTTCACCATTTACACGCTCCCTCTGGGCGATGTCATCCGCAAACATGGGGTAAATTTCCACATGTATTCGGACGACACCCAGCTGTACCTTTCCGCCTCATCCCTCAACCCCCCGACCATTGATGTTCGGACAGCATGTCTGTCCGACATTGAGTCCTGGACGAGGGATAACTTCCTCCAATTGAACGTGAGCAAGACCGAGGCCCTCCTGATTGGCTCAAGCCAGCACCTCCACACATCGGACGCTGCCAGCCTCAACATCCAAGGCTGTACTCTCCACCTCACAAAGCCAGTCAGGAACCTCGGCATCACGTTCGACCATAAACTCTCCTCCCCCACATCCGTGCCTTGACCGGCACTGCTTATTTCCACCTATGCAACATTGACCTCATGGCTGGACTACGGAAACTCTCTCCTCGTCGGCCTCCCCAGTTCCTCCATTCACAGGCTGCAGGTAATCCAAAACTCCAGCCCGTGTACTATCCCGCACCCGCCTCCGCGACCACATAACCCCCACCCTCGCCCGTCTCCACTGGCTCCCCATCCTCCAGAGGATCGAGTTCAAGACCCTCGTCCTCACCTTCAAGGCCTTAAATGGCCTTGCCCCGCCCTACTTAACCGACTTACTTTCCCCCTATAAGCCCACCCGGACCCTCCGTTCAGCAGGTCTTGGCGTGGTCCAAGCCCCCCGCCCGAACCACCCCACCATTGGAGGCCGGGCTTTCAGTTTTTCCGCTCCCACCCTGTGGAATTCCATCCCCCAATCCCTCCGTCTTGTTTCTTCCCTTTCATCTTTCAAGGCCGGTTTGAAGACTTTCCTCTTCAACCGTGCATTTTTTTCCCCCCTGAATTTTTCAACCTCCCCTACGTGTTTCACCCCTTCCTGAACACCCCCCTCCCAGCTTGGGTCACACGCCTCCTGTGTCGCACCTTGGGATGTCCTCCCGACGTGAAAGGCGCTTTATAAGTTTAAGTTGTTGTTGTTGTTGTTTCATGCCATGAATCCGGAGACATTTACAGGAGCCACAAACGAACCTCTTTTCATAAAAGGTTTTGAAGGTTCAACAGAAAAAGGAGCCATTCTCTCGCCAACTGAAATAAAGCTGGGTGGGGTGACTCTTAAAGTAAAGGAACACATGGCCATTTCCTTGAGAGGAAAGGCGGGTATTTTGGGCTCAGATGTACTGGCGGATTATGGTGTGACCATAGATTATTCAAATTTAGGCTTGTGGATACTGTTGGGGTCTAAGTGACTCTCAAAAAAGGTCCGCGTTGTATCGGACGTGTTCTCTATTTCGGCTATCAAAACGAATACCAAATAAGAAACGTTAAAACATGTGGACCCGGTGATCCAACAGATTTTGGATAACAATAACAGAACAATTGTTGTTCATAAATTTGATTGTGGGCGGTTGACAGAGGTTAAGTGTGTGAACGGTCCAACCCATGTTCCCGTGAAACAGTACCCTATACCTCGGGAGAGTCATCCTTTTATTGAAAAGACTATTACTTCATTGTTAAAACAACAGGTGATACGTAAGGGAACGTTTACTACTAATTCCCCAATCTGGCCAGTGCGTAAACCTGATGGGAACTGGTGACTTACTATTGATTACCGCAAGCTGAATGCTGTTACACCAGTGTGTCCAGCAGTGGTGAGGGATACACCTACAATCCTATCACAAATTCCCCGTACCGCCGAATAGTTCTCAACACTCGATATTTCTAATGGGTTTTGGAGTATACCAGTTATCAGCAATGACCAGTGTAAGTTTGCCTTCACATTCGACAGTCAGCAGAATACATGAACGTGTCTTTCACAGAAATTCCACAACTCCCCTACTTTATTCCATAGGTGAATGTACGCTATCTTTCGAGATATGGTTCCCACAGCCAAAACGGCAGTCCTTCAGTATGTGGATGATTTACTCATCACCATACACACAAAAGAACAGCACTATCTGTTGCTGGCAGAAGTCTTCAAGAGACTCCTGGATGCAGGGTTAAAAATTAACGCCCTTAAAGCACAGCTCCTGCTGCCCTCTGTGAATTTTCTCGGCATTACATTAACGGTACAAGGTGTAAAACCTAACACCGAGAAGATAGAGACAATACAACGACTCCCCTTGCCAGTCACGAAAATCATTCATCCCTCAGTTTGCAGAGGTCGCTAAACTATTGTATGCTTTATTGCCAGGTAAACAGGAGGACATACAGGAATAATGGACAAAACAGTACTCTGAGGCTGTGAAAACATTGAAACAAGACGCAATGCAGACCACATGTTTAATTTCTCCCAACCTGTCCATTCCATTTCACCTAGAGTGTCACCCTCAGATACAAACATCACCGCGGTATTAGGACAAACAATCCAGGGGCATATATACCCGATTGCTTACGCCTCCTGAATATCGACAGGGGTAGAGCAACAATTTGATCCTTGTGAAAGGCATTTGCTAACCACTATGTAGGCTATGCAACACTTTATGTATATAGCTGGGCTGCAGAAGGTGATTTTACACTCCACCCATACTTCGTTACTATTTTTGCAAAGACCAGCAGATACGTTAATTTCCTCACAATGGCTCAACAAATGGGCACTAGCATTGGTGGGGAGAGATATTGAGAGGTAATCTTAATGCCGCAAATGTTACAGTATCAGGGCAAACCACATATGTGCCCACTGCCCCTGCTTTATTTCCCGGATCATCCGGTTAGTCAGCAAACAATACCCGGAGAAAATGTGGTAGATATGTACATGGACGGTTCATCCTATTACATTGATGGAAAACACCACACTGGGTTCGCGGTGGTGTTACCAGAGAAAACGATTATGTATGCCTGCCTGGTTCACCCAGCCCAGTATATGCTGAACTGGCTGCGATAATAACTGCTATGGGTGAGACAGAGATTGTAAGCTGCAACATATAGTCGGACTCCACTTAGGGCGTAAATACTATCCATCTCCTACCACTGTACGCATCCAGGGATTTTCGATCAGCTGATAATCGACTATTGGTTCATTACACACAACTGTATCAGTTGTGGGAGTTGTTACAAAGGACGCTACACGTGGGCAAGGTTAAGGGCCACTCCCCATCTGACCCTCGCCACCAAGGGAACAGAGCGACCGATCTTGCCACAAAACAAGCGGCTATGGGGGAATTACAGTGGCAACCTCCCTCATTTGACAAACAATGTTCCGAATTAACACCCTGAACGCTGCCTGATCTATCAAGCTTGCAGCATACGTTTGAACCAGTGTCCGGTAGGGTCCGGCGATATATCGATATATTGGTTATATCCGATATAATTTTCATATCGATATGCTGATATAAGCATTTTCAAAATATCGATATATCGAAAAGTTGATATATCGAAAAATCGGAATGTGCACACACTGAACTACAAGACCCAGAATGCTCATCTCTATACACAATACACAGACCGAGGTGCACGCCGCCATATTGTATTCATAGTCCTCGAATACAATATACAGGTATGCAAGGGGTGGAGGGGGGAGAGAGCCGGCAGGGGGGCTGGGGGGGGAGACAGGGATGGCGGCGGGGGGGTGAGAGAGGGGCGGCGGCGGGGGGTGGGGTGACAAACGGGAGGGGGGAGATGGGGGGGGAATGTGATAATATACTGATTGATTGATCGATTGATTGATTGTGAGAGAGAGATGGGGGAGATGTGAGAGAGGAGAGAGACATAGAGACACAGACAGAAAAACACAGAGATGGAGAGAGTGAGTGTGTGAGACACACAGTGAGATATTTACCTCCTGAGGAGATAGGCCCCGAATGCGTGTGCACCTCTGAATGCGCGCACACCTCGAATGCACGTGCACCTCGTGACGCACGTGCATGCGCAATACAAAACCCCAAAAAATATTGATATCTCGGTATATCTCGCTATGAGCCCATCGATATATCTAAATCGGAAAATTTCCATATCGACGGACCCTACTGGACACCATTTCGTCGGGGATGTGTTCTTGAAAAGTGCGACTTTAATTGAAATTACGTTTAACGAAACCTAAATGACCATTTACATGGTACATTTCTGGTCTAAATTTTCTTACGCTAATATTAAATAAAGAGTAAAAACAACTGCACTACTACTGAAACTTAAAATAAATGTTTGATAAATATATAAATAAGATTAAAAATACAATTAAGAGAACGTGGTCAGTGGGAGGGGTGGAAGGCAAGAGGGGGCGGGATCATTCAGATAAAGGGGCGGGATTACCAGTGATGCCCCACCCTCCCTCACTGCGTCACCAAACATCTGATCACTGCCATGCATTTGCACCTTGGTACATTTTTTCTGAAGTGTTCTCTTAATTGTATTTATTATCATATATATTTACTAACAACTAACATAAAATGTAATCAGCTAATATCCCTTCAATTAATCCAATTTTCTAATTATGTTTTCTAACTATTTATTGATTCATCAACAACGTATAATCGATACAATGTATATCGGGAGGATGTATAGCGAGGAATTCCGGTAGTCAATTAACTTTGTAGTATATTCTGTGAAGCGCTTTGAGACGTTTATAAGGTGTCGAAAGCACTGTATTAAATGCAAAGGTTATTATTGTTATCCTCATCACCATAATCCTTGAAATTTTATGATTGTGTTTTTTTTGACAGATTATTATTAGGCGTGTAGAGTAACAAAATTTGCCCAAGGTTTCGCCCCGACCTGCCTGGATTCGAACACAGGTCTCACGCTTGTAAGGCAAGTGCTCCAACCACTGAGCTCCAGGACTCCACCATCTCCTGTCCTCTACCACCATTTTCTTCTTTCCCGTGGCCTCCCGCAACCCCACCTCCCACAAGTATACCCAACTCCAAGCCCTAAGAAAAGTTGACTGATTTAGCTCAGTCACTCTGTCTCTCTCCATGCCATTGTGTTGAGTGGGGGGGGGGGGGGGGGGGGGGAAGCTCCTGCGCATGCGCTCCTGTGGTCCAGGTTATGCCATTGTGTTGTTGGGGGTGGGGGGGTGGTGAGAGGTAGCTCTAGCGCATGGGCTCATATGGCCCAGGCGATGCGCACGCTCACCTTATACATTGGCATCGCCTAGGCCACATGAGCGCATGCTCAGTGCTGCGCGCGGGCTATGGGAAAGACCGTTGGGCGGCATGGCGACCGAGGAAGCGACGACGCCGCCGCCGTCCCGCCCGCAGGCATGATCTCGGACGACGAGGAGAAAGACTATGTCCACGCGAGGGCGCGGAATGGCGGCGGGGCCTCCTCCAGACCCTTGCTGCCCGAACAGCCGAAGAAACGTCAGCCAGGTTATTCCTCACCTTCCCGCTCGCACATACACGTGCGCGAGACCCGCCTTCCCGCCGATGCAAGTCCCATCCGCGCCTCCTCCCCCATTCCTCACCTCCCCCACATCCCTCTCTCCCCCGTACCCCTTTCCCCCCTGTACCCCACTCCTCCCTCACCCATCTCTCCCGCACTCCTCTCACCCTCTCCCGTACACTTCTCCCTCACCCTCTCGCATATCCCCCCCCGCCCCCCCTCTACCTCGCACCCCTCCCTCTTCCACATCCCCGCCCTCTCCCACGCACTCCTCTCCCTCCCACCACACCATTCCCCACCTTTATCCCGCACCTCTACTCCTCTCCCCATCACACGCCCCTCCCTCCCACTCTCTCACACCACACTCCTCCTTCCCACTCCTCCACACGCCTCTATTGCCCTCCCCCACACCCTCCTCTCCCCCTCTCCCCACACCTCCCCCACACCCTTCTCTCCCCCTCTCCCACACCTCCCCCACACCCTTCTCTCCCCCTCTCCCACACCCTTCTCTCCCCCTCTCCCACACCTCCCCCACACCCTTCTCTCCCCCTCTCCCACACCTCCCCCACACCCTTCTCTCCCCCTCTCCCACACCTCCCCCACACCCTTCTCTCCCACACCTCCCCCACACCCTTCTCTCCCACACCTCCCCCACACCCTTCTCTCCCCCTCTCCCACACCTCCCCCACACCCTTCTTTCCCCCTCTCCCACACCTCCCCCACACCCTTCTCTCCCACACCTCCCCCACACCCTTCTCTCCCCCTCTCCCACACCTCCCCCACACCCTTCTCTCCCCCTCTCCCACACCTCCCCCACACCCTTCTCTCCCACACCTCCCCCACACCCTTCTCTCCCACACCTCCCCCACACCCTTCTCTCCCCCTCTCCCACACCTCCCCCACACCCTTCTCTCCCCCTCTCCCACACCTCCCCCACACCCTTCTCTCCCCCTCTCCCACACCTCCCCCACACCCTTCTCTCCCCCTCTCCCACACCTCCCTCACATCCCTCCCTCCCCCACTCCTCTCCCCATTTCCCCCACACCACTGCCTCCCACTTTATTCCACACTCCTCCCTCCCCTTCTATCCCACATTCCTCCCACACTCCTCTCCCACACTCCTCATTCCTTCTCTCCCACAGACTCATCCCTCTCTCTCCCACAACCCTTTCTCCTGCACACTCCTTCCTCCCCCTCTGTCACACATGCCTCTCTCTCCCCAAAACCCTCCCTCCCTATACCCCACACTCCACCCTCCCCATCTCCCACATCACTCTCTTCCTTTTGCCACATCACTCTCCCCCTCTCCCACACTCCTCCCTCCCCACCCATCTTCTGCCCAACCCTCTCCCCAAAGCTGCTCCCTCTCCCCTTTTTCCCACACACCGCTCGCTGGCCCTCTCCCACCCCCCCTCTTTCCCCTTCTCCCATAACCGGCTATCCCCCTCCCCCACAGTCCGCTATCCTCCTCACCGCCACTCCCCTTTATTTCCCTCTCACCCATCCCTCCCCCACACCCCACTATCCACTTTTCCCACACATCACTCTCCCCCTGCCCAAACCCCTCTATTGCTCTCGCCCAAGCCTCTCTCATCCCGCACAGCTCCCTCAACCTCTCCCACACCGCTCCCTCTGCTTATCCCACACAACACTCCACCACTCTCCCCACATCTCTCCCTCTCCTGCATCCCTCCCTCCCCCACTCACCCCTCCATCCCCCTCATCCCGCACCCCTCCCTCCCCCTTCTTCCCTGCACCCTTCACGTCCCCCACACACTTCTATCCCCCCATTCGCACACCCCTCTCTCCCATAGCCCTTTCTCCCCTCTCCACACACCTCTTCCACACCTCTCTATCACCCTCTTCCCCACCCCCCACTCTTTTCACTCCCCCACCTCCACTCTGCTCCTCCCTGCTCCCCCTCTCTCCTCCCCCCCCCCCCCAATCTCTTTGGGATGTCCTCCTGATGTGAAGGCACTATAGAAATGTAATTTGTTGTTGATTTACCAATTAACCACACCTTGATTTGTTCTAGAGCTTGTCTTCAGTTATGTGCGATGGCACTTGGCAAGCTTAGCCTTCTTTGGCTTTTTTATTGTCTATGCTTTGCGGGTGGCCCTGAGTGTGGCCTTGGTGGAGATGATAGACAGCAGTGTCATCTCCAAACAGAATGGGAGCATTGCAGCATGTGCAACTCATCCAAATTCGAGTCCTCTACTAACTGTCAGAAAGGTAAGGTAATGTGTAACATTTGCATAGAAGCACACAAGTTTAGCACAAGAGGGAGAGCATTTGGCCTATTTGTACCTGTGCAAGTATCGCCTTATCAAGTCGGGAGGATGTCACATGTTGCTTTACAAGATTTCTGTGAAATGGAGTGAGTGTGTACTGGAGGCCTACTCAGCAGTACAATTGCACACAGCGACATCTCACAAACATTCATGAAACAAATGACCAAATTTATTTTGGGGGAATGTTGGCCAGAACACTGGAAGAAACTTCTTTTTCTTTTTGAATAGTGCCATGACATCTTTAACATCCACCCAAGGGGGCAGACTGGGTCTTGTCAATGTAGCACATCCCTTGGGATTTGAACCCATAACCTTCTGACTCAGAGGCAAAAGTGCTTCAACTAAGCCAGGTTGACATGGATAATATTTCTTATGTTGAACTGAACAGGCCTTATATGCCTGTCCTTGTGGGTATTAAAGATCTTGTGACGCTATTCAACAACAACTTGCACTTGTACAGCGCCATTCGTGCAGGGTAGCCAGCCACTCAAAGCTCTTAACAACAACTTCAATTTATATAGCGCCCTCCATGCCGGATGGCATCTCAGAGCGCTTCACAATAACATCCCGGGGACAAGCCAGGGGCACAGCCTGAATCCAAGTGGCGTGGGGAAGGGAGAGATAGCCGTAAGCACAGTTGAAGAAGAAATTTTTCAGGTAGGACTTGGAACGAGGGGAAGGAGGGGCAAGGCAGCGGGACTCAGGAAAAGTGTTCTAGAGGCTTGGGTCATCGGGGCTAAAAGTGCGACCTCTGATAATGGGGCGAGGATGTGAGGGACGAGCAGGAGGCCAGTACAAATCAAGCAGAGGTGCCAGGTGGTGGATTGGGGAGTGAGGAGGTCGGAGAGTTAGAGAGGTGCTAGGGAGTGAATGGATTTGAACACGAGTGTGAGGATCGTGAAGTCAATCCGCTTGGTGATGGGGAGCCAGTGGAGACATAACTGGTGAGATGTGGCTATGGAGTTTGGTCCAGTTCAGTATGCAGGCAGCAGAGTTTTGATTGAGCTGGATCTTTTGAATGGTGGAACTGGGGAAACCAGCGAGGAGTGCATTGGAATAAACAAAGTCAGAGCATTGAAACAAAAAGGGAGTTTATCTCTCCCAGTCAATCAACAATTTAAAAAAGTCAACAATCCACCTCCAGAATTGGTCATTCACTTGACGTCAGCTTGTAATCAAAGGATCCAATATAGGAATTATGAGTAGGAATTGGCCATTCGGCCGCTCGAGCCTACCCCGCTATTCAATAAGATCAGGTTAGATGGATTGCATGCATGTTGCACAGGTTGAAACGAGAAAGCTTCCGGAAGGCTAAGGGGGTTGATAGATGATGAGGGTGTTGAAGAGGTGGTAGGGAGTGAGGTATTTGAAGAGGAGAAGCTGCCAGATGAGAAGAGGCCTCTGAAGTGAGAGGACCTGGATTTGATGTACAGTCAATTAACTTTGGTAGAGCAGTCACCTTACAAGCGTAAAACCTGTGTTTGAATCCAGGCAGGTCAGGGCGAAAACCTTTGGCCAGTTTCCTTACTCCACATGCCTAACAATAATCCCTCCCCCACCCACCACCCCCTCCCCCACCAAGAAAAAAAACTGGTCACTTCAATCCATGACTGTTTGTGGGGACACTGCTGTGCGCAATTGGCTGCTGTGTTTGGCCCACATATAAACAATTAATCCTTGCCAAATGCAGAAGTTACGTTCCTGGAAAACTGCGCACTCAGTAAAATTGCGTTCGGTAAGCTTAACAAGTAATGGGAAATGATGGGTTAGGAGAATCCAGCCACAGGCTACCCACCTCATGCCTCCAGGCACATCCACACCCGACCAATGCAAGGTGTGTACTGAGGCGAGCTACAGCTGGCTGGCCTGGGCTCTCTGCTCTCCCCCCCCACCCCCACTTTCATCGCTCTCCCCCCTCTCCCCTACCACCCGGGAAATGGGCAAATCAGGGGGAGCCCGGGAGGGAGGTAGAGAGCAACCGGGGAGAGAGCGGCTGGAGAGGGGAGAGGGCAGCTGGGGAGAGGAGAGGGAAGAGAGCTGCAGGGGAGGGGTGGGAGCAGGCGGAGAGGGCAGAGAGCTGCAGGGGAGAGAAGAGGGCACCTGGGGAAGGGAGAGAGTCACAGAGCAACCGGGGAGGGAAGGGAGCAGGCGGGGAGGGAAGGGAGCAGGCGGGGAGGGGACGGGAGAGAGGAGAGGAGAGGGCAGAGAGCCACCAGGGAGGAGAGAGCAGAGAGCCGCTGCCGTCGCCCTGTAAAGCCACTTCAGCCCGGCAGGCAGCCACCCAGGGAGGCGATGGAGTGGTGGCACCAGACCCACCACAGATGCTGCCACCACAGGTTTTCAGTGGATGTTTTCAGTGGATGAGTGCTGAGACAAACTCAGGTTGAAAGAAGGAAGTGATTTCCAAGTTGACCTCCCAAGTGTGCATCGCGCGGGGTCTGCGTCCTCGCAAGTGCGTATGTTCACAGCATCTTCCATGTCGGGAGAACATCCCAAGGCACTGGACAATCAGTGTTACTGACCCAAGCAGGGGTTTGGGATCAGGGAGGGTGGAGGGCAGAGGGGAAAAGGATGGTGATCAAAGGCACAGTCGAAAATGGAGGGTCTAGGAGAGAGGGATTGAGTAATTAAGAGAGATTAAATAAAGGTACAAAATGGCTTTGTCGATGATAACAACAACAACTTAAACTTATAAAGCGCCTTTCAAGTCGGGAGGACATCCCAAGGCGCTGCACAGGAGGCGTGTGACCCGAGCTGGGAGGGGAGTGTTCGGGAAGGGGTGAAACACGTAGGGGAGGTCGAGAAATTCGGGGGGGAACAAAAGGCATGGTCGAAGAGGAAAGTCTTCAAACTGGCCTTGAAAGAGGAAAGGGAAGAAACAAGGCGGAGGAATTGGGGGATGGAATTCCACAGGGTGGGAGCGGAGAAGCTGAAAGCCCGGCCTCCGATGGTGGGGCGGGGGGCTTGGAGCAGGCCAATTCCTGCTGAACGGAGGGTCCGAGTGGGCTTATAGGGCGAAAGTAAATCGGTTAAATAAGGCGGGGCAAGGCCGTGTAAGGCCTTGAAGGTGAGGACGAGGATCTTGAACCGATCCTCTGGAGGATGGGGAGCCAGTGGAGACGGGCGAGGGTGGGGGTTATGTGGTCGCAGAGGCGGGTGCGGGATAGTACACGGGCTGCAGAGTTTTGGATGACCTGCAGCCTGTGAATGGAGGAACTGGGGAGGCCGACGAGAGAGTTTTCGTAGTCCAGCCGTGAGGTGATGTATGCATGCACGAGTGTTTCGGCAGCATGGGGGGTGAGATAGTTGCGGAGCCTGGCAATGTTGCGTAGGTGGAAATAAGCGGTGCCGGTCAAGGCACGGATGTGGGGGAGGAGAGTTTATGGCCAAACATGATGCCGAGGTTCCTGACTGGCTTTGTGAGGTGGAGAGTACAGCCTTGGATGTTGAGGCTGGCAGCGCCCGATGTGTGGAGGCGCTGGCATGAGCCAATCAGGAGGGCCTCGTTCTTGCTCATGTTCAATTGGAGGAAGTTGTCCCTCGTCCATGACTCAATGTCGGACAGACAGACATCCTGTCAGAACATCGATGGTCTGGGGGTTGAGGGATGAGGCGGAAAGGTACAGCTGGGTGTCGTCCGCATACATATGGAAATTTACCCCATGTATGCGGATGACATCGCCCAGAGGGAGCGTGTAAATGGTGAAAAGGAGGGGGCTGAGGACAGAGCCCTGGGGGACGCCATGGGAAACTGCGGGGGTTTGAGGAGAAACCGTTGGAAGATACAAAATGTAGGCAGTGGTCAGGTAGGAATGGAACCAGTCAAGGACTGTGCCTTCAAGGTTGAGGTCGGAGGAAAGACGTTGGAGGATAGTGAAGTCCAAGAGAGTGAAGCCACGGGTGATCACCAGATCACGGTGTTGCAGAATGGTGGTGAAGTGGATTTGGAGGTTAAGGAAGGAGAGGAGGGAGAATTTAGCAGAGGTAAGGCAGGAGTGGATGAAGTGAAGGTTGCCTAGGATTAGGAGGGTGGAGATGACGGAGTTGGGTCCAACACACACCTCTGTTTATCTAAGTAGGAACCCGGTTGTTAGTCAATTGACGGATTGCTTTTCTGCATTAATAATCCCTTTAGAAAATAGTAATTTGGTCACTGAATCCACAACTAGTTGTGGTAAACTGCTGTGTGCAACTGACTGCTGCATTTCGCCTACAAAACAGTCAATTCACTTTACAGTATATTCTGTGAAGCGTTTCTGGACATACTCCAGACATGAAAGGCACTGTACAAATGTCATTTTGTTGTTCTTGTCTCGAAGACTAGATAAGGCACAATATGTAAGGATTATGATAGTTCTGTCTGAAACCAATTACAGTAAAAGCCTGCTTATCCGGCATCCGATCAACCGTAACGTCCGTAAACCTGCACCTCAAAAAATGTCCACATTCGATTAACCGGAATTCAAAGGGAAAAATGCATTAAAAAAAATATATATATATTTGTGTTTTGGGCTGAATATCCGGCACACGCTTTAATCGGCATTGGCCAGGTGCCAAGGGTGCCGGATAAATGGGCTTTTACTGTACTTTTCAAAAGCCTAATAATGCACATTTTCTCCGTTCAGGGCCATGTGTATAAATGGACATCCGGCGCTCAGGGATGGATCCTCGGTGCTTTCTTCTATGGTTACATTGTTACTCAGATTCCTGGGGGTTACCTGGCTCTCCGGTTTGGAGGGAAATTGTTATTGGGTTTTGGAATAATGGGCACAGCATTCTTCACTCTACTCACTCCACTGTCTGCAGATCTGGGCTACAAACACCTGATTGCACTGAGGGTTTTGGAAGGCCTGGGAGAGGTATGCCACTTCATGTAGTGTTTTCTTGTATTTTCATTGACATTTATTTTGAGTAAATATCATACAGTGGAAGCCACTTTAGCCAGAAGCTAGTTTACCTGGGTCATTGGGTAAATTTAATTGATATTCTTATCTGTTTTAACTATGCTGGTTAATCTGGACAAATTCAGACTCCCAGACTCAAGGAAAAAACGAGGCAGGGAATGGAGATTGAATAAGTCGAATCGTGACTGATTGACGGCCTGGAGCCGCTTGAATGTCTGGAGGCTGTCAACCAGTGAGGGGAAGGGACAGTGACTGCAATCACCTCAGAGCTGCGGTTAGTTGGTCCGCTTGCTGTCCAATTGGAACAGCAATGGGAGGGAGGAGGCTGTGCGGATGTTCCTCTGAAGGAAGATAGCTTTGGTTAACATCAGACTTTAAGCTGGACAATGTGTCTGATGTGTCCATCTTAACCAGCTTTCACTGTATTTGTAAAATCTAAATCTATACTATTTTCTACAAGTTGTGGATGAATGATGGGTTTCATAGTTATTTAAATACATACTGAACATTTCCCCCTGCTACAGGAAAGCAGCATAATTACCTGCTAAATAAAAAAATTATTGTAAGTTTGTGGAGAAAGAAATGAAACATTATGGTCAGCCTGGCTCAGTTGGTAGCACTCTTGCTTCTGAGTTGGTTATAACTTCATGCTCTGTATCTGCCTATCCACATTGGGGGGAGGCAAGCAATCCTTGGAGCTAAACTGGCTCCAGGTTGACATGCGTGGAATTGACTTGCCAGCCTTCTGGAATGGTCTCAATAGGCCAGTTCCTGAGCCAGGCAGGTCCATAGTATTCCAGGGCTCCCACTGCTGATGATCACACTGCACAGTCAGCCTAGCTCATTGATACGATCAGTAAGGGCAGACCAGTCAATGGAAGGGAATCCTCCCGCTCAGCTCCTGTTATCCATGTAAGCCAAAGCTCTAACAGGTAGGGTGGTCCTACCTGGGAAAGCTTGCCAGACGGTGATATCAAAACACGCCTTGGCTCTTGCCAACCTGTGCCTATTACTTTCTGGAATTAGGTAAGCAGGATGCATTCCTCCAGGGAAAGAGTGCGCATACCATACCTAACAAAACACGTATAGGAGGGATGTATGGAAATCACACTGTGGTTTGGATACTCTAAAGCATGGTTATGGGTTTCCCCATGTGTCAGACACCCAGCTGTATTTAGAGGAAATAGACTTGTTCTGACATCATTGAAAATCATATTAAGCTATTTGAAAAAGAAGAAAGTTTCCACTGGTGTCCCGGACAATAATTCTTGGCCATGTGTATAAATCACTGATTCCTACCCTGTGATCCTGGTTCCTTCAGCAACTGGGGTCGCGAACCCAGGTTTGGAGGAAAGGTGGAAAGCTTTACAATCAGAAAGACTGTTAACCATGGCTGAGTTACCAGTCGTAATGTGTCGGTTGACACAAGCTTGACTTTTAACAAAATGACATTTCCTTATGTTGGTTCACATCAGCACCTTGGGACGTCCTCCCAACATGAAAGGCGCCCTATAAATGTAATTTTGTTGTTGTTATTTCCCAGGGAGTTACCTTCCCCGCTATGCATGCCATTTGGTCGAAATGGGCCCCTCCGCTGGAACGTAGCCGACTGATCAGTGTATCATACGCAGGTGAGTGAGTGTCCAGTGTCAGTGAGACTGTGTTCCTAATATCAATCTGTGGGAAAGGGGCTTTACTTGCCCATCCAATGCATAGTGAGATCAAGATTTTTATAATTTCATGGGTTATTACAACAACAACAACAAACTTACATTTGTACAATAATAATATAATGTGCAGACCTGTACCATACAGCGGGCAAGAGAACCTGGGTTCAATTCATAGGAACATAGAAACAGGAGTAGGCCATTTAGCCCCTCGACGCCACTACACTTTACAATGAATCACAAGCAACATTTTGGGATGTCCTCCTGATGTGAAAGCCGCTGCATCAAATACAAGAATTATTATTAACATTATTTAATTATTGACATTAATTAACATTATTAACATTGAACTCTCATTCACGTCTTCATCCCATCCAGGCTCGACTACCCCTATGCCCTGCTTGTCGGTCTTCCCAGTTTCTCGTTCCATGGCTGCAGATAATTCAGAGCTCTGCTGCCCATGTCCTCTACTACTCCAAGCTCTGTGACTCCATTCTCACCTGACTCCATTGGCTCCCATCACCCAGAGGATTCAATTCAAGATCCTGGTCTTCACCTTCAAGGCCCTCCATGGCCTTCCCCCACCTACCTCTGTGACATCCTAACCCCCTACCCACCTGCCCGCCCCCTCACTCAGCAGGCTCCAGCTTGATGCACGTCCCCTGACCCACCTGCTCCACCATCGGTGAGCCTTTTGCCATTCTGGCCCTAACCTCTGGAATTCCATTCTACAATCCCTCCACTTTGCCCCCTGGTCGCCTTCAAGTCCCACTCAAGACGCTTCTTTGCCGATGCCATTGGTCACCCCAAATCCCCTTCTTTTCCTCCACCCTTCCTGACACCAGCTCAGGTTTGAAACAGTGACTGTCCAGTGCCTTGGGACGTCCCCCTGACGTGAAAGGAGTTATACAAGTGTAATTTTGTTGTTGTGGTTGTTTAGCACCATAACTTGTTTTTAAGATGAAATAGTTGTGAATAACATCTGTGATTAACATTTTACCAGCATGAGTGACAGCGAATGCATGGCTGGACTGTATGACCGGAGGAGTGAGTGGAGGAGTCAGTTAGTGGGTGAGTGATATCAGGGCTGTAAGATTTTAAGCTAACTGTTTTTAATTTGATTTCAGGTGCACAGTTGGGAACTGTAGTTTCATTACCATTATCAGGATTCATTTGTTATTATCTGGCCTGGCAATATGTATTCTACATATTTGGTAAGATTGTGTGAGACGTATCTATTGTAAATGTGAAGTGAACATTCTGGAGTGGAGTATAAGTGCAGTATAATCCCGCAAAGTGCTATAGAACATCCTCCCGATGAGAAAGCAGATTTTTATTTTTTAAAAAGCAGATTTTTATATAATTTCACTCCATCCTTCTACATTTCAAGTTAAAATATTTTACAATTTTTTTTAATAGCAACATACATTGTGGTGAGGATCCACCCATCTTAATTCCCATCCTTAGCTCAGGTACAAATCTTTAACTGTCCAGTACTTTGAGATGTACTTCCAATGTGACAGATCTACCATAAAAAATACCTGTCTTAAATTAAGATTAGAAATATGCTAAAAATATAATTAAAAAATATTGGTAGGCATTGAAGGGTGAAAATGAAGTAATTAGTGAACGGGGAGGGTGTGCTTGGCTAACAGCACCTATTAACCCTGCTCTAATCTTGACCCTAATATTACCAGATAACAGTAAATCAGTTAGTTATAGCCAGGGGTTGTACTGTGCTTTCAGCTAGATGTCCCTGCTCTCTGAAACACTCTTTCCAATTCTCTTTGCCTTGCTTCTTTTTCTTTGCTTTTAGCACCCCTTGTTCTAAATAGACCATCTCTTTGTCTGTGCAAATTCTCCTTCCTTTCTTTGCTCCCTCTAAAATTATACAGATAAATGCAGCTACTGTATATTGCAAGAAAGAACAGGAAACCAAGTACTCTATGGAGGGAATAAAACTTGCCAAGGGGGAAGCTAAGCTAAAAGATGTCCCAAGGTGCTGCACCCGAGTCAGTGTTTCAGACCTGAGCTGGGGTCAGGATTCGAGGAGGATGGAGGGAAAGGAGGGGATTTAGGATGACCCATGGGACTATCGAAGAGGAGGATCTTGAGGCAGGACTTGAAGGAGGCCAGGGAGGGAGCAAGGCGGATGGATTGTGGAATGGAATTCCAGATGTTGGGGGTAGATTCGCTGAAGGCTCACCGTCAATGATGGGACAGGTGGGTTGGGGGACACAGAGCAGGCTGGAGCCCGCTGAGCGGAGGGAGCGGGCAGATTGGTAGGGGGTCACTGTGATATAAGGGGCTGGCCAGGCACTAGGAGAAGAACGATGAGCAATGACTAGACAAGCTCACCTCTATATTCTTGAAGGAAGACAATTCAGAGGCCACTCTATAGTAGGGAACGGCGATTAATCGGTTTTTCGATTAAACCCGATATGATTTTCAGATCGGTATGCCGATATGGTGATTCTAAAAAAACTGTTATATCGAGAGATTCGATTTTAAAAATATACATCGATATATTTTTAATATCGTTCCTGGCAATATATCAATATTGTTGGTATTATCAGTGTAATGCGATCTTTTCCAGCTTACCTTGTCGCCGGCATTGCAACCTCCTAGATCTAGAGCATGGAATGCGCGTACATTCGGTGCGCGCGCACAATTAACGGGCGCGCACATCCGATGCGCGCGCACACTTTACTGTGTATACTCGACGTGAGTCGTGGCGTCTTAACAAAGTCGCATCGCTGAAAATTGTAGTTTGAAAATTTACCTTTCTCATCATGGGGAAAAGAAGCCCCGTATGGGACTACTTTGAAAACAATGCAGTCAGTAATGGTGTGTATAGATGTACAGTTTGCAAGGTCTTGGTTAAGACATCTGATTCGAGCACAAGCAACCTGCGGCATCACATTAAGCAGCACCACCCCGCCCAGCACGCTGCCCTCAGAGCGAAATCATTGTCGGCAATAGCAGGAAGTCGAACCAGCGCTTCGGAGAAAGCGACAGGTAGTGGGGCCAGTGCAGCTCAAACAATTCCTGCTTTATTTAAGAGGAGAACATTGCACCAGAGAGGGGACAAAAAGTGGCAAAGTATCACAAATGCTGTCACTTTTTGCATAGCGAAGGAGAGCTTGCCAATGGCGAAGGACATTAATTCAGACTTCAGACTACATAAAAATAAGTGGCATTTTGTGGCTGTAAGTGTTATTTTTGTGTGTGAGAGAGTTAGAAGCCAGATTATCACTGTCAGACACACACAGCAGTGATAATCTGGCTTCTAACTCTAACAGTCAGACTGTCTGTCTCTCTTCTATTGTAATAGATCTCATTTACACGTGGACATTACATGCTACTTTCAAGCAAGAAATGGAGGAGAATAAATCTCCAGATTTTGTTTTTGGTGTGTGTGTGTGTTCTATTTTGTGTTTAGAGATGGAGGGAGAGAAGGAGAGGGGGAAAGTTGGGAGAGAAGGAGATAGGAAGAGAGGAGAGGGAGGGAGAGAATGAGGGGGGAAAGGAGGGAGAGAAGGAGCGAGGGGAAAGGAGGGAGAGAAGGAGAGAGGAAGAGAGAAGAGGGAGGGAGAGAAGGAGAGGGTGAAAGGAGGGAGAGAAGGAGCGAGGGGAAAGGAGGGAGAGAAGGAGAGAGGAAGAGGAGAGGGAGAGAAGGAGAGGGGGAAAGGAGGGAGAGAAGGAGCGAGGGGAAAGGAGGGAGAGAAGGAGAGAGGGGAGGGAGGGAGAGGGGGAAAGTTGGGAGAGAAGGAGAGAGGAAGAGAGGAGAGGGAGGGAGAGAAGGAGAGGGAAAGGAGGGAGAGAAGGAGCGAGGGGAAAGGAGGGAGAGAAGGAGAGAGGGGAGGGAGGGAGAGGGGGAAAGTTGGGAGAGAAGGAGAGAGGAAGAGAGGAGAGGGAGGGAGAGAAGGAGAGAGGGGAGGGAGGGAGAGAAGGAGAGGGGAAAGGAGGGAGAGAAGGAGAGAGGAGAGGAGGGAGAGAAGAAGAGGGGGAGGTAGGGAGCAAACAACATCGTATAATTCAACAGACCTTGACACTAGGGAACGGCGATATGGGATTTTTCCGGATATGCATATATCCGTTTGCTCATACCTGCTTAAACCGATCTATCGAGTTTTTATACTGCGCATGCGCTTGCATTCGAAGTGCGCGTGCATTTATGGTGCGCGCGCATTGACGGTGCGTCCGCACTGACGATGCGCGCGCAGTCGCGGTGCAAATGTGCGTGCACCGCGACTGCGAAATGCGTGCTCTAGGTCCAGAAAGTTTGTAATGTTGGTGTCAAGGTCTGTTGAATTATACAATGTTGTTTGCTCCCTACCTCCCCCTCTCCTCTCCCTCCTCTCCTTTCTCCTTCTCTCCCTCCCTCTCTCCCCCCTGTCCTTCTCTCCCTCCCCCTCCACTCTCCCACTCTCCTCTCCCTCTTCCCTGTCTCCTCTCCCTCCTTTCCCCTCGCTCCTTCTCTCCCTCCTTTCCCCCTCTCCTTCTCTCCCTCCCTCTCCTCTCTTCCTCTCTCCTTCTCTCCCAACTTTCCCCCTCTCCCTCCCTCTCCTCTCTCCTTCTCTCCCTCCTTTCCCCTCGCTCCTTCTCTCCCTCCTCTCCCCCTCTCCTTCTCTCCCTCCCTCTCCTCTCTTCCTCTCTCCTTCTCTCCCAACTTTCCCCCTCTCCCTCCCTTCCCCCTCTCCTTCTCTCCCTCCCTCCCTCGCCTCTCTCCTCTCCCTCCTTTCCCCTCGCTCCTTCTCTCCCTCCTTTCCCCCTCTCATTCTCTCCCTCCCTCTCCTCTCTTCCTCTCTCCTTCTCTCCCAACTTTCCCCCTCTCCTTCTCTCCCTCCATCTCTAAACACAAAATAGAACACACACACACCAAAAACAAAATCTAGAGATTTATTCTCCTCCATTTCTTGCTTGAAAGTAGCATGTAATGTCCACGTGTAAATGAGATCTATTACAATAGAAAAGAGAGAGACAGACAGTCTGACTGTTAGAGTGAGAAGCCAGATTATCACTGCTGTGTGTGTCTGACTAGACACACACATAGAAGCAGTGATAATCTGGCTTCTAACTCTCTCACACACGAAAATAACGCTTACAGCCACAAAATGCCACTTATTTTTATGTAGTCTGAAGTCTGAATTAATGTCCTTCGCCATTGGCAAGCTCTCCTTTGCTATGCAAAAAGTGACAGCGTTCGTGCCACTTTTTGTCCCCTCTCTGGTACAATGTTCTCCTCTTAAATAAAGCAGGAATTGTTTGAGCTGCACTGGCCCCACTACCTGTCGCTTTCTCCGAAGCGCTGGTTCGACTTCCTGCTGTTGCCGACAATGATTTCGCTCTGAGGGCAGCGTGCTGGGCGGGGTAGTGCTGCTTAATGTGTTGCTCGTGCTCGAATCAGATGTCTTAACCAAGACCTTGCAAACTGTACATCTATACACACCATTACTGACTGCAATGTTTTCAAAGTAGTCCCATACGGGGCTTCTTTTCCCCATGTTGAGAAAGGTAAATTTTCAAACTACAATTTTCAGCGATGCGACTTTGTTAAGACGCCACGACTCACGTCGAGTATACACAGTAAAGTGTGCGCGCGCATCGGATGTGCGCGCCCGTTAATTGTGCGCGCGCACCGAATGTACGCGCATTCCATGCTCTATGTCTAGGAGGTTGCAATGCCGGCGACAAGGTAAGCTGGAAAAGATCGCATTACACTGATAATACCAACAATATTGATATATTGCCAGGAACGATATTAAAAATATATCGATGTATATTTTTAAAATCGAATCTCTCGATATAACAGTTTTTTTTAGAATCACCATATCGGCATACCGATCTGAAAATCATATCGGGTTTAATCGAAAAACCGATTAATCGCCGTTCCCTACTTGACACCAACATTACAAACTTTCTGGACCTAGAGCACGCATTTCGAAATGTGCGTGCACCGCGACTGTGCGCGCATCGTCAGTGCGGACGCACCGTCAATGCGCGCGCACCGCGACTGAGCGCGCACCATAAATGCGCACGCGCCATCAATGCACGCGCACTTCGAATGCACGCGCTTGCGCAGTATAAAAACTCGATAGATCGGTTTAAGCAGTTATGAGCAAACCGATATATCCATATCCGGAAAAATCCCATATCGCCGTTCCCTACTCTATAGAGGTGTGTAACATTTTAAATTGGATAAAGGAAACCCAGATCAATACTTTCAGCTGCATCTAAACAGCAAAACAAGAGGACACAGGTATACAGACTTAAAACAGGCAATTTCAGGCCAGACAACAGCCCAGGTAGCAAGCCCATGTGGGGCCCATATGGGCATGACCTAGGCCATATGGGTATGGATCAACTCATCTGTATCCCATATGGGTCCATATGGGGATCTACTTAGGCTAGCCCATATCATATGGGATATGGTATATGGGGAAAACCTGGGCAAAGCCCATGTGGGCAGAATATGGGCTGGCCCATATGGGAATCATATGGGAAAAGCCTGGGCAGGCCCATATGGATTTCATATGGGAAAAACCTGGGCAAGCCCATATGGGTAGAAGATATGGAAAGCTTTCAACAGTCAATTCACTTGATTCAGTTTGCAGCATGGTGGAGGTCACAGGGTGTGTGTGAGAATTGGGACCAGTCAGTCAGTCAGGCTGTGGTTACCATGGCAATGGCTGATGATGTCAGTGGGTGGGCGGGGCTCCTGGTCCCTGCACCTTTTAGGCGGAAACCCCGCAGTTGAATCCATGCAGGTCAGAGTAAAGGCAGGAGAGACCTATCAAGCAAATATCTTTTTGTGAGAGTACATGACATAACTTAAAAGGTGTCATTTGGCCATGCACAATGCACATTTTTGCAAGGGAGGAAGTTCTCAGCCCATTTGAACACAAACAGCACAACACATCCAAAAACCCCTGCTATTAAAAACATACACATTATTCTATTGGTTTCTATCTTTCATTCTTGCGACTTTTATCCAATCAAATTGTTCGTTAAATTCTCTTTTTGGGTTACTAGAAAAGGTATAAATGGTATATGGTCAAAATGTTGATCGCACTTAATATCCATTCACAGTTGCTATATAAGCCACAAAATGCAAGAATAACAGATCTTAAGATTCTTAAATCACTGTAAACCTAGCATTTTATTGAGATTTCTCATGTGTTCCCATGTGAGGAGGATGTTAGTCAGCATCACATTAGCAATATATGCTGATTTTTTTTTCAATTTCATAGATGAACCCCATATAATGCCCATATGGAATGGCCCATATTCTGCACATATACTGCTGGCGCACATTGGCCCCAGGTGAACGCCATGTAATGCCCATATGGGATAGCCCACATTTGGCCCATATTTTACCCATATTTGCCCAGATGGGCCCCAGATCTAACCCATATGGGTTATCTGGGCTGGCCCATATGGGGCCCACATGAATCTTGGGTGCAGAATCCTGTGGCAGAATCTACCCCATATGGGACCCATATTTGGGCCCATATGGGACCCATATGGCCCTCACATGGGCTTGCTACCTGGGAGGCAGGTTTTCTTTACCTAGAGGGGCATGAATGACTGGAACAGGTTACTAGTGAGGTTAGTCCTGCACTTTGGGATGTTCTTCCCACATGAAAGAGCCAATATAAGTGCAACTTGTTGTTGCTGTGGTCAGGACATTGGAGAGCTTTTAGAAAGCAGCTTTCTGCTGTGACCGGGGGAGGTAGAGTGGGTGTTCCAGAGGGGTGAGATCAGATGACCTGAAGAGGCTGATCTTATGAATTGCTTCAACACTTTGCTACATGAAAGGTTTGTGTAAATCAAGTTGTTAGGCATTGGCTGATGGCATTTTCCTTCCTCCCCAGGTGTGATAGGAATGTCCTGGGGTATCTTGTGGTTCTGGTTGGTTAGTGACACACCAGAAAAACACAAAACCATATCTGATGCTGAGCGAGATTATATTATTTCTTCTCTTGAAGGCCAGGTAAAATGTCTGTGCGTCTGCACTGTAATCCAAAGTTCACAGGCTGAGGATTTGTTTGGGGTGAGCTAGCGAGGTGTGACACATGCCAAAATACATCACCGTGCTTAAGAGTATCCAGCCCAGACAACCTAACTCATAGACAGAGTTCCACATATTTACATCACCAACACATGGAAATTTCCTTCAACTGCAATGGAATGCACAGTCTCCCTTGAGGGACTCATCCTGTTTACCTAATTCTGGATTGTATTAGGCACAGCTTGGCACAATGGATCTCAGAGTGTGGATGGGCGTTTAACTGGCTAATACCACCATTGATATCGCAGTCTGGCAAGCTTTCCCACTGCTTGCCCAGATAGGACCACTCTACCCGTTAGGGCTTTGACTGCAGGGTTACAAGTGGGAGGAATCCCAGCCCCCAGTGACTGATCTGCCCTTCCAGGTCCTGCCGATGAGCCAGGCTGGGCTGTTCTGTCATCAACAGTGAGAGGCCTGGATATACTGTGGACCCGCCTGGCTCAGGACTAATGACAGTCTCAGCGGGTGAGCTCGTTTGCATGACTGCATCTCAAGCTTATTATCTGCATTTTAACTGCAAACTGAACTGTCATGCATAAAAAATTATGCAATTTCTATGTATACTTTACTTACTATCACAGCTAATTTAAATACAGTTAATCCTCATCGAATGCAGGGGTTATGTTCCTGGAAAAGTGCGACTCAGTAAAATCGCGTTGGGTAAGCTTAACAAGTAAGGGAAAAGGGGGATTAGGGGAATCCAGCCATAGGCTACCCACCTCAAGCCTCCAGGCACATCCACACCCGACCAATGCAAGGTACGTACTGAGGCGGGCTACAGCCTATCTCCCCACCTCTCCCTGCTCTCATCTCCCCTACCACCCGGGAAGTGGGCAAATCAGGGGGAACCCAGGAGGGAGGCAGACGGCAACCGGGGAGGGAAGAGGGCAGCCGGGGAGAGGAGAGGGCAGAGAGCCGCTGGGGAGGGGTGGGAGCAGGCGGAGAGGGCAGAGAGCCGCCGGGGAGAGAAGAGGGCAGCTAGGGCATGGAGAGGGCCACAGAGCAACCGGTGATGGGAGGTAGCAGGCGGGGAGGGGACGGGAGAGGGCAGAAAGCAACCGGGGAGATGGCAGGCAGGGAACGGACGGGAGAGGGGCACAGCGCCGCCGAGGAAGGGAGAGCAGGGAAAAAGTCAGGGAGCCACCTGGGAGAGGAAAGGAGAGGGCAGACAGCCACTGTTTTACATGCATTACACCAAAAAGTGACTCATTTTTTTCTTTGCATATAGTTGAATTCGCAATCGAGAAAGTCATGTTTGGCGAGGGTTTACTGTACTTCTCTTTAATCCACCTTATATTTCATGAAACGTGTCCTTTCTGCTCATCGTGCTTGTGCTGGTGCTCGCTCCCCATCTGAGCTCTCTACTCTAACCTTATTCCCTGCTCCTTCCAAATCTTCAATATCTATATGCCCCCTCTTGTTGACAACAACAAAATTACATTTATGGAGCGCCTTTCATGTTGGGAGGAAGTCCCAAGGCACTGAACAGTTAGGTCGGGACCCGAGCGGGTGTGGTGGGGGATTCAGGTTAGGGGGAAGGAGAATAGGAAAGGGGGGAGAGTTAGGAGGGGAGCAGAAGGCACAGTTGAAGAGGAAGGTCTT
Organism: Hydrolagus colliei; assembly: GCA_035084275.1. Taxonomy (NCBI): domain Eukaryota; kingdom Metazoa; phylum Chordata; class Chondrichthyes; order Chimaeriformes; family Chimaeridae; genus Hydrolagus; species Hydrolagus colliei. The sequence continues at coordinate 42,562,122 of CM068744.1, forward strand.
CAGACCGGCCTTAAAGGAGGGAAGGGAGGAAGCAGGGCGGAGGGATTGCGAGATGGAGTTCCAGAGTGTGGGGGCAGAGAGGCTGAAAGCACTGCCACCAATGGTGGGGTGGTTCGGGCAGGTGACATGGAGCAGGCCAGAGCCCGCTGAACGGAGGGGAAGGGCAGACTGATAGGGAGACAGTAGGTCAGAGAGATAGGCGGAACAACGTCGTGAATGGCCTTAAATGTGAGGACGAGGATCTTGAATTCGACCCTCTCGGAGATGGGGAGCCAGTGGAGACGAGCGAGGGTGGGAGTGATGTGGTCGCGGAGCCTAGTGCGGGAGAGTGCACAAACTACAGAGTTCTGACTAATCTGCAGCTTGTGAAGGGAGGAGCTGGGACAGCTGACGAGGAGAGAGTTCCTGTCGTCAAGCCTAGATGAAGGTTGAGGAGGGAGAAGAGGTGGTGGAGGAGGATTGCGTGGTCTACGGTATCAAAGGCAGCGATAAATTGAGGAGGCAGAGGGAGCCCTGGTCGCAGATGGTCAGGATGTCGTTTGTGACCTTGACCAGTGCAGTTTCTGTGCTATGGGCAGCATAGAAACCCAATTGGAGGGGTTCAAAAAGTGAGTGGGTTGAGAGGAAAGAGTGGAGCTGGGAGGCAACCATTCCTTTGAGGACCTTGGACAGGAAAGGGAGGTTGGAGATTGGCCGATAGCTTGAGAGCTGCGACACATCGAGAGAAGGTTTCTTTAGGACGGGGATGATAGTGGCAGTTTTGAGGGGAGTGGGAATTGTGCCAAATGAAAGGTCAGGTTAATGGTGTCAGCAATTAGTGGGGCTAGAAGGTGGAGCTGGGGTGGTAAGGATAGGGGTGGGGATGGGGTCTTGGGAGCAGGTGGTGGGTTTTATGGAGATGTTTTTTGTGATGGAGGATGAGATGGGCTCGAAGGTGTGGGAGAAGGGATGGGTAGGAGACGGGGTGTGGTGGGCAGGTGGGGAGGGGGTGGACGTTGGAGGGACTGTGACCGCAAGAGCGGATTCCCTCGATTTTGGACTTGAGGAAATCTAGCATCTCCTCGCAGCGGGAGTTGGAGGAAAGGACCTGCGAGGCCTAGGGGGACAAACTAGCTGGTTGGTGGTAGAGAAGAGAAGCTGGGGGTTGCCCTTCTCCTCTAGGATTATCCTGAAGTAGAAGGACGATTTGGCGGAGGCTAGAGTGGAGAGGTAGGATGAAGTGAGGTCCAGCCAGATATACCGATGGACCGTTAGGCCAGATTTGAGCCAGGTGCATTCAGCAGAGTGGGAACGGAGGTGAGTGGTGAACCAGGGTGAGGTGAGTGGTGAACCAGGGTGAGGTGAGTGGTGAACCAGGGTGAGATTCAGGAGTAGGAGGCATTTCGGGAAGTGAGGGGTGCAAGAGTGTTGAATGTGGTGGAGAGGGTGTTGTGGAGGAGAGTGAGTGTGGAGGATGGATCAGTGCAGGAGGTGGGCCAGAGGGAGTGAAAGGCGCTCTATAAATGTAAATTGTTGTTGTTGTTGGAGTTCGGAGGACTCCAAGGCAGCGGAGAGAGTTTGTGGGTGGATCTTCTTCCAAGGGCAGTAGAAGATGGTGGTAGGTTTCGGGGTAGAGGTAGATTAAATGGTGGTCGGAGATGGCTTATCGGTAATTGTGATATCCGAGACACTGAGGCCCCATGTGATCACTAGGTGAAGCTGGTAGGTGTGAACGTGGGTGGCATGTACGCGGATGACACCCAGCTATATCCCTCGGCCTCCACCCTTGACTCCAGAACCACTGCCAAAAGAATGTCTGTTATGCGTCAAGTCCTGGATGAGAGATAACTTTCTTCAGTTGAATGTCAACAAGACCAAGGACCTCCTGATTGGCTCCCGTCAGTGCCTCCATACCTCAGTTGCTGACAGCATCACCATCTACGGATGTACACTCCATCTCACTAAGCCAGTCTGGAACCATGACGTTTTGTTCGATCCTCAATTGTCCTTTCTCCCCCACATTTGTGCCATCACCCTCTCTGCCTTCCTTCACCTCTGCAACGTTGCCCGGCTTTGCCACTGCCTTATCCTTCAGGTTACCTAAACCCTCATACTCACCTTTTTTTAGGTCTTGGCTTGACTATGCTCTCCCTGTTTACTGGAGTTCCCAATGCTTCCCACCACAACTGTAAATTATTGGGAAGTCTCCCACATGAAGCTTCATGAGTCTATCAACCTCATCTTTGCCTGGCTCCAATTGCACCTTATTCTCCCAGATAGACTTCAAGAATCTTGTCCTCATCTTTAAAGTAGAGCTGCCAACCAGTACATTTTTGCCGTATTTAGTACGGTAAATTGAAGTAAATACGGCAGTACGATTTTTCTTGGTAAAATACGTTTTTTGGAAAATCAGAATGTTCCATGCTCTGTCTGTCTCTCTCTCTTTCTCAGTCTCTTTCTGTCTCTCTCTCTCTCTGTCTCAGTCTCCTCCCGTGTGTGTGTGTGTCTCTCTCTGTGTGTCTCTTTCCCTCTCTCTGTCTCTCTCTCCATGTCTCTTTCCCTTTCTCTGTCTGTCTTGGTCGCGCTCTCTCTCTCTCTCTCTCTTTCTCTCTCTCTGTCTCACTGTGTCTCTCTCTTTCTGTGTCTCTTTCTCTCTCTGTTTGAGTCTCTGGCTGTCACAGTCTCACTCACAGTCTCTCTGTCTCAGTCTCTTTTTCTTTAACTCTCTCCCTGCCTTCAATAGCAGTGCTATCTATCTTATGCCGTCGCTGATACACTGTAAATGTTAGCGCTAGGCGCTAGGCTAGGCGCAAGGCATTACTGGGAACAATTTTTTCATATACGGAAACATAGTAGAGACCTCCCTCTTAATGCAATTTTTGCCACACGGGATTTTAAAGTCCCATTTTACTTGGCATCTTTTCGCACTGTAATTTTTTCGTTAAGTACCGGTAGGTTCTGCGGAAAATACTTATTTTACTACAAAATACTGTTTTTAGCTTTCATGAATACTTTTTTTGTTTAAAAAAAAGGTTGGCAGCTATGTTAAAGCCCTCCACAGCCTTGTTCTTCCCTAACTCTACAATGTATTAAAACTTCACCGAGCTGTCCGTTCCCTCCACTTCGCAGCCCTGCTCCGCATCCCCACCCTGTCCACTTCACTATTAGAGGCCGGGCCTTCAGCCTTTCTGTCTCCACCCTCTGGAACTCCATCCCAGAACAACTTCACCTCTCCCCTTTCATTGCCTCCTTCGACATTCATCTCAAGACCTTCCTTCTCGTCCATGCCTTTGGTGATCTTCCCTCCTCTACCCTCCTTGACCTCCCTCCCTCCCTGATCCCAACACGCAGCTTGGATGCAAACCCCTCATTGTCCAGCGCCTGGGGACATCCTCCTGAAATAAAAGGCACAGTTCAATTGTTCCTTATTGTGCCTCTTGTTTTTCTTTGTCCACAGCATTCTTCAAAGAATATTGTGCCATGGGCAGCCATATGGAAATCTTTGCCAGTTTGGGCTATAGTTGTGGCCCATTTTTGCGACAATTGGACTACATACACACTACTGACACTGCTGCCAACATACATGACCGATATTCTACAATTTGACATTAAAGAGGTAAGACTGGAGTAGAAAGTCCTATCTCCAAATTAATCAGTCGTGGAGTCCTGTAGCTGAGTGGTCAGAGCGCTCGCCTTACAAGGCCAGGGTTTAATTCCAGGCAGGGTGAATCCTTGGGCAAGTTCGCTTATTCCACACCCTTCATAATAATCCCTCCCCCACCCCAAATTGGTCACTTCAATCCACAACTGTTTGTGGGGACACTGCTGTGCACAATTGCTTTTGCATTTTGTTCACAAATATACAGTCAATTCACTTTACAGTACATTCTGTGAAGCACTTTGAGATGTCTAGAAGACATGAAAAGCGCAATATCAAATTCAAGGATTATGATTTAATTAACACTAGCCCCATTGTGTTTAGAAAAACAGTCAGATGTTAGAGGTGTGTGTGTGTGTCCCTTCCCCTCTGTCCGTGTATTTACCTGGATTTGATTTCACCTCAAGCAGCTTGGTTTTTAAAAAACAATTACAGTGGAAGCCACCTAAGCCTTTTCAAAGCCCTCCATGGCCTTGCTCCTCCCTAACTCCATGGCCTGCAAACACCTTACCAACCTGTCCACTCTCTCTGTTCAGTGGGCTCCAGACTGCCCCATGTCCAGCACCCGAGTCCCTTTACCTGGCTCCCTCCCTTTCCTTTAAGGTTCATCTCAAGACCTTCCGCTTCGACAGTACCTTTGAATGCCTCCTGATGTGAAAGTTGCTGTACACATGTAATTTGTAGATGGTGTTGAGCTAGATGCCTCGTTTGGGCTAAATTGGACTAAACAGTCAATCCTGAATCATTTCTATTCCTACCTGCTTTAAAAATGGCGGGTTATTGTTCAAGAGTCCAGTTAATCTGGCTAAAGGACCATGGTGGAAATCGCTGCTGCTCAATTTACCACCAGTGGCTCCAGCAGACTTCCTCCATTCATAAACAGCTCAGGTTACATCCGAGGGCTCTCCTTCTCAGCCCAACCCAGCCCAGGCCGGGTGATCTCCAGGAGAGAGAGAGAAAACGAGTTGGGGTAGCCTCCCCTCTGTAAACAACAACAAAATTGCATTTATAGAGCGCCTTTTATGTTGGGAGAGTAAACCCAACCCCTCCCCTCCTTGTCCACCTCCCTTTAAGCTCATAAAAGTTTAGCCCAAATATACTTAAAGGGGAAGTTCCCTCTCACCCCATTCTAAACTCTCTCTCTCCACTCTCTCTACCTACTTCTTCTCTCCCTCCCTCTTTTTCTTCTCTCTCTATCTACCTCCCTGCCTCTCTCTCACCCCACTCCTTCCTTTCTCTCAGTCCCATCCTTCCCTCTCTCAGCCCTCCCTCCCTCTCTCTCAGCCCTCCCTCCCTTTCTTTCTCTCTCCCTCTCTTTCCCCATCTTGCTCTCTCTCCTTCCTTCCTCCCTCCCTCTCTTGGCCCACCCACTCTCCCTTTCTCATGCCCATCCTCGCTCTGCACTTTTCTCTCTCCTAATTCCCTCTCTTGATCTCCCCCTCCCTCTCTCCTCCCTTCCTTCTTTGCCCCTCTCTCTCAACAACAAGAACAACTTTGATTTATATAGCGCCCTCCATGCCGGATGGCGTCTCAGAGCACTTTATAACAACGGATCCCAGGACCAAGCTAGGGGCACGAATAGAAAGGTGGCCAAAGGCGCGGTCGAAGAGAAAGGTCTTTATCTAGGACCTGAAACTGGGAAGAGAGGAGGCGAGGTGAAGGGAGTGAGGAAGGGAGTTCCAGAACCTCGGCGTAGTGGCTGAAGGCAAGGCCGCCAATGGTGGAGCGAAGGATTCAGGGGACATAGGGGAGCCCAGACCCGGTGGAGCGAAAGCAACAGGTGCTGGTTTGAGGAGGGGGTCGGAGAGGTAGGGGGTTGCAGAGGAGTGGAGGGATTTGAAAATAAGGGTGAGGATCTTGAAATTGATCCTCTCTGGGTCAGGGAGCCAGTGAAGTCTGGCAAGGACTGGGGTAATGGGGGAGCTGCCTCTTTCCGCCTCCATCTTTAGGGACTCCTGTGGAGTCCTGTAGCTCAGTGGTTAGATCAAGGTTCCTTACTCCACATGCCTAATAATAGTCCCTCAAAAAAAAACAATAATAATGTGGTTACTCAAATCACAACTGTTTGTGGGACACTGCTGTATGCAAATTGCCCGTGTGTTTTGCCCACAAAGATGCAGTCAATTCACTTTACAGTATTTTCTGTAAATTGGAGAATTTCCTGCCCCCAGTGACTGGTCTGCCCTTCCAGGTGTTGCTGAATAGCCAGGGCTGGGCTGTGCTGGCCTCAGCAGTGAGTGCTCTGGAGTACCATGGGTCCACCTGGCTCAGGAGACAGACCAATATTATGTTGCCCAAAACATGTCACCTTGGAGCTAGTTCATCTCAGAGGAGACCCCGCTTATTTACCAGAAGACTTTTAGCCCTAGTGATTCTCATGTTCACAAGTAAACTCTCACATGTTCACTCTCTATCTATTCCTGTTTCTATGTAGAATGGCTTGCTATCTGCATTGCCTTACCTTGGCTGTTTCCTGTTTATGATCATCGCTGGGCTAGTAGCTGATTTAATGATGGAAAAGTTACATTTCACTACATCAGTTGTCCGTAAGATTTTTACCGTAATAGGTAAGAGGCAAGGCCACGAGATGATTTAGTCTTGTGAGTGAAGATCTTTCTATATAAAGTTCTGGTGTGTTAGATCATGGGACATTGATAATGAAGGGAAGAATTTGGGGCATGCATTGTGATAATAAGAACATAAGAAACTCTAGACAAAAAAAGACCAAGGGCCATCTGGTTTGCCTTCTTGTCTTCCTGCCATATGTCCCAAACGACTTTTGTCCTTTATCCATAATGTTATTCCTTAAAAGAAAACTATCTTAATCTATAAGTAATTGTGCAGATTTTCAAGACCCTCCCTCGTTCAGACGCTCCCTTCCCCTCCCAGCTCGCCGGCCTGGCTGGGAAGTTGAAACCTTTGAGAAGCGTCTGTGTAATTGACACTTTAATCTCTAATTGAGTCTTAGAGATTGTCTGACTGCTGTGACTGACTGATTGATCTACACAGAGAGAGACACGAAGGGGGGGGAGGGGGAGGTGACACGGAGGGCTGGGCGAGCCTGTCTGACTGATCTTCAGAGAGAGAGAGAGACGGAGGGTGGGAGGGGGTACGGAGTGGGGGACACGGAGGCCTGGGGGTTCTGTCTGATCTATAAAGAGAAAGAAATCAACGGAGAAGGTGTGGTGGGCAACACGGAGGGCTGGGGGACTGATACAGACTGATGGTGGGGTGGAAGAGAAGGTGAAATAGAAGGTGAGAGAAGAGGGGGTGGGGGAAGAGAAGATGAAATAATAAGAACATAAGAATTAGGAGCAGGAGTAGGCCATTCAGCCCTTCAAGCCTGCTCCGCCATTCAATAAGATCATGGCTGATCTTCTCACCTAACTCTGATTACCTGCCCTATTCCCATATCCCCTAATCCCTCTATTTTTCAAAAATCTATCAGTCTCAGCCTTGAAAATGTTTAAGGACTGAGCATCTACAGCCTTCTGGGGTAGTGAATTCCATAAATTCATTACCCTCTGAGTGAAGAATAGAGAGAAGGTGAGTCAGAGAGATACACTTAAACACAGAAAGAGGATGCAGAGAAGCGACAATAAATTAATGTTACTGTATTTACCTTAATCCTAAGAGAGAAGCGTTGTCGCTGGTTGATTGCAACATCACAACTGGGTCCTAGTGCTATACGCTAGCGCGAAGCGACATCGAGGGCTGGTTGATGCAACTGGGTCCTAGCGCTAAACGCTAGTGTTAGTGTTAAAACCCATGGATAAGCAAGGGTTATAAGCCATGGTTGGTAAGGGTTGTCGCATTTAGCAAACCGTGGATGCATGAGTTTTGCAGTTGACGAGGCCGCAGTTGGGGCGGGGTACTTATATTCTGTGATGCGCTTTGAGACGTCGATAAGATGTGAGAAGTGCTATATCAAATGCAAGGATTATTATTTCCCCTTCCTTGCCCCCAGCCCCCCCCCCCCACTCTCCACCTCCATTCGGCAGATATAATTTGGCTTTGAATTTCCTGCCATCATCTGTTCTGCAACCAGATCCACGGATGCTCGTTGCTGGACAACTCTGTTGCCCATGATCATATTTCGATTTGCAGAGCACTATACTGTAGTAATGTAAAGCCTACCAGTTGTCCTGGCCCTCTTATGTACACACTTGTATAAAAGACACCTCCCATCCCCACGGTTTACTGCTTTTGCAATATTCTGATCGATTTCTCGTTGTTATGAACTTTAACCCTAACCCAGGGTCGTACAACTGGCCTCTTGTGGGCCAGATGTGGCCCTTGGGGCGATTTCACCTACCCCCCTCCGTCCATTTCATCTGGCCTAAGCACTCCCTCCCTAACCCAGTAAATGTTACATTATTTTACGTTATGTTATGTTACGGAAAGGAAACACAAAAATATTGCTTGTACAGCCAAATAGGGCAACCGGCCCTTCAGTGGCCAGAAGCTTGGGCCACCAGCCTTAACCCATTGACTCGTGATGAGGACAGTAACACCAACAGCAGCAAAATTGTGGCTGGTACCTTTGGGTTTCTGCCTGCTGAATGGCATCCATGCAGTCGGACTCTCTATGCCCGTGTGCGGTCTTGGTCCCTCTTTTAACCTTGTACGACCCTGTCCCTCTGCACGTGATCTGCACCTTGCATTAACTATTTGTTCCGACAGCAGCATTGCTCGGCCCAGCATTGTACTGGTTGAGATTTTGCAAGGGTGGAGTAGAGAGAGGGGGGAATTCTGTCAACGGTTGCAGTGGAGTTCAATGGCTGGCAGCCAAGGATAGAATACATATCTGCCACGTAGCACATATCAGCCTTGTACTGTGCATGTGTCTGTGTAATCATATGCAGTTAGATAACAGGTATGTGGGGGGTGGAGTGGTTTTAGACGGTCCCTTAACCAGGGCCCCCATCCGCACAGAGTGAATTGCTCACATCACTCCTGACCCAGGGGAACACCATTCGAAAAGGTGGAGTTCTGTGGCTCAGTGGTTAGAGCACTTGCCTTGCAAGCGAGAGACCTGGGTTTGATTCCTTTTTCTAGGCAAAAAAAGCTTCGCCAAACTTCTTTACTCCTTACACCTAATAGTAATCTCTCGAAAAAAAACAATAATAAATTGGTCATTTCGATCAACGACTGTTTGTGGGATACTGCTGTGCGCAATTGACCACTGCCTTTCGACCAAAAATATACAGTCAATTCAATTTGCAGCGCATTTTGTGAGGCACTTTGAGATGTCTGAAAGACATGAAAAGCACTATATCAAATGCAATGATTATTTCTTGTGATTTATCTTTAATAATGAGTTTGGGGTTCACCTGTACCCCCACAGCTGCTGAAGAGGAGGTCAGCCTGGCTATGTTGATAACACACTTGCCTTTGAGTAAATGGGTTGTGGATCCAGGCTGTTGCTCCAGCACAGTGCTGGGCTGCATTGTTGGACAGTTTGTCCTTCAGATCAATGTTAAATCAAGCCCTGCTCAGGTAGACATTAAAGATCCCATGGGGCTATTCCAGCAGAGAAACAAAGTTTTTCTCACGCGGTGTCCCAGCCAACAATCCCTCAATTAAATTGGTCATGTGTTATGACACATAATAATAATAACACTTGAACAGCAGCCTAGATTAGATGAGTTGCAAGACCTGATGTGGGGTCTGAATTCACACCCTATTTCCCCTGGGGGTTGGGTCATTAACCAGTGGACACAGATTTAAGATGGTTGTCGAAAGAATCAGACGGGAGATGCGGTGAATTTTTTTTCACACAGCGAGTCACTATATAAATGTAAGTTTTGATTGGTTGATTGTTCTGACTCCCTTCACTGCTCCGTCTCGTCTCATTCAAGGCATGATTCAATACCTTTTTGACCAAGCCTTCAGCCACCTCCTCAACCCCTCTGCCCTCCTTCATCCCCAACCCTGCCTTCAAACTCAGGTTCTGATCCCTGACTGTTCAGTGCCTTGGGACCATCCTTCTGACGTGAAAGGCGCTTTACAAATGTCCAAATTTGTTTTTGTTGTTTGGATCTTAAATTCACTGGCTGAAAGGGTGGTGGAAACAGATTTGATAACAACTTTCAAAAGGAAAGTAGTAGATATTTGGGAAGGACAAATTTGCAATCCTTTGAGAATCGAGCAGGGGGAGTGTCACTAATTTGCCAGCTCTTTTCATAGAGTCTTACAGACACGATGGGCTGAATGGCCTCCTTATGTGCTGTATAATTCTATTATTCTAAAATTCATTTAGTGGCTGTTTGTGGGACACTGCTAGGCGCAATTGGCTGTGGCATTTCGCCCACAAAATATACAGTTAATTCACTTTACACTATATTCTGTAAAGTGCTTTGAGACGTCTCAAACATGCGATGAGGTGTCAAATACAAGTATTATTATGTCATTGGGAGGTCTGATGGTCAGCAGCCTAGGCACTCAGATACAGACAGTGATTGCTTATCCAAACAGGTTTGTGGGCGGGAGAGGAAAAAGAAAGTTCTACTCACTTTACTCTCTCCAAAGATGCTGCCTAATCTGCTGAGTGTTCGCAGCCATTTCCAGCATCTGCAGGAGTTTGCCTTTTGTTTAAAGCAGAGTGATCTTAGATTGTACCGTTCTCCTGTGGCTTTCCATAACTTATGTCTCCACTACAATAAAGCAATATCAACCAGAAATTATAATAATAAAGGTTGCATTTGATACAGTGGCCTATCACATCTTTGAGACATCTCAAAGTGCTTCAATGGTCTGAGAACTATGGTCACGTGTACAATGTCCTCCTCCTGTGATGTATAACAGTCCGATTGTACAGCTTGTATCTCTATTTATCCCCAGGTATGATCGGGCCTGCAGTATTTCTGGTTGCCACGGGATACATTGGATGTAATGGCTTATTAGCTGTTATGTTTGTGACGATATCTACTACACTGGGAGGTTTAAGTACATCCGGGTTCAGCATTAATCATGTGGATATTGCACCAACGTAAGTGACCCAGTGAAATGTCACACCTGAACCTCTTACATTTCCTAATCGCTTACACAATCAGTCACTACACTACAGCAAATCCCTGGCAAGATATCTTCCCGCTGGGAAAGGCATTAATTACATCAATATTATTATTGTGGGGGAGCTGTACTGGGGTGAGATGTGTGGAAGAGGGGCAGATGTGTGGGGGAGGGGGACAGGGGTATGGATGGGGAGCAGGGGTGTTGCGGAGGGGGACATGCTGCGAGGGAGGGAGGTGGGATGAGAAGGTAGTGTGGGGGACTGGAGGGTAAGGGGAGTCTGTCACAGTTGCAGCATTTCCCAATCCCCACCCTCCCTCCCACACACCCACAGCCATAGTAGGACATAATCAGGGTGAAATATTGGGCAAGTTTCCTGGCTCCACACGCCTCGGTTTCCCTCTGTAAATAACAACCCACTTGTTAGTTTATTGGCGGAGGCTCTACTGGGGGGGGTAATCATTTTTAAAAATAATAATTTATTAATTTATAGTTCACTCAATCCACGGCTGTTTGTGTGATAATGTGTGTATTGGCTGTCATGTTTCACCCACAAAATATACAGTCACTGCACTGCACTGCACAGTGTATTCTGTGAAGTGCTTTGAGACGTCTTGAACCACAAAGCGCTATATCAAATGCACAGATTACTATTATCCTCTCTGAGAGGTCCAGCCACAGGATGGCTGAAGGCTCATTGTTTTGGATTGTGCATCAGCCCTTTGTTACACAGCCTAACACAAGGCCTCTGATTGACAGGTATGCAGGAATATTGCTGGGAATCACCAACACGTTTGCCACAATCCCTGGAATGGTGGGCCCAGTGGTTACCAAATCCTTCACACAGGATGTAAGTACAGGTATCCCCCGATTTACGACAGGGCTGCGTTCCTGAAAAACGTCACTCAAATCGAAATGTCATGAATCGGAAGGCGGTTTCCCATTGGCCCCATTATAACCCGAGATGCGTTATTTTGACAAAATTTTCAGACCTTAAACCCGCTAACATAACACCAAACACGAAATAACGCACAAAATAACACATAGGCAAGATTTAGTATCCAAAGTAATGACTTTGCGGGGTTTCTTACTGTTAGCGGTATTACTGCTGCTCTTTTCACTTGTCTCTTTTCTGACATTGTAGAAATGGGGCAGAGGCTGTAAATTGCTTGAAATTGCATGGTGTCGCTTCAAAAGAAGCTGGCTTTTAAACAATGACGTAGTGCAGTAGTTTCCAACCTCGGGTCCTGACCTAAATCAGGGTCGCGGGGGTTCTCAGTAAGGCCACGAAGGGTCATCAGAATTTTTTTTTCTGTTTTTAATGTTGATAATGCTTTTTTTTAACACTAAAAAAAATTAGACACCGCTGACCAATTTGTATAAAGAGAGTACTTACCAATTGCGCTGAGTCCACAAAACAGATGGAGATAACGTTTTGGCTCAGCTGAGCTTCAGTCGCGAAATCACCCCCTAGTGGTGGGAGGACCACATGGAGGCTAATTTGGGTCGCAGCAAAAAAAGGTTGGGAACCATTGACGTAGTGACATGCTATTGGCCAGTTCAAAGGCTTGGATACAGTATATGACTGCAATTTTACAGCGAAATACACTATATACTGCGCATGCGCAAAAAGATGTGCAAAATATTTTGTCATTAAAACAAAACAATATATTTCGTTAAAAAGGCGCTAAAAAAAATTATGTTTGTTAAATTGAAAACATGTAAATAGAGACGTCGTAAATCGGGGGATACCAGTATTGTATAAGCTCCTTATAATCATGCTATTGTTTAATAGCATCCTGGAATCCTGCTTCTCAACTCCCTAACCACTGCCTGCTGCTCCCCCCACTCCACCCTGCCTCAGAAACAGAGTGTGGAGAGCAGCAGGCAATGGGAGAGACAGAGGCAGCAGTGGTTGGAGAATTTCCCTCAATCTCTTCGCCTTACCCCGTCTCTCCCACTCAATCAACCTCCTTTTCTCCCCTGCCCTCCACCCTCTCCAATCCTGACTTCCAGCGCGGGTCCAAAATACTCTCTGTCCAGTGCCTTGGGATGTCCTCCCGACGCGAAAGGCACTCTATAAGTGTAATTTTGTTGTTGTTGTTGTTGGGACCTCCTCCTGCACTGTTAAGTGTTCTGAGACACTACCCTGCATGGAGGGCACTTTATAAGTGCAAATTGTTGTTGTTAATCTCAACACCTACCACGCTTTCGGTCATCATTCCTTTCCCCCTGCCCCTAGGTTGCCCTCCTGATGTGAAATGTGATGTTTAAATATAAATATGTATTGATCACAACTCCCTGCTTATCAACATCTCAACTCTTCCCTTCACAAGCTTCAGATCATCCAGAACTCTGGAGCTCATGTCCTACACCAGACTTTGTGACCCATCACCCCAACGTTTGGTCTGGCTCCCCATCCCCCAGAGGATAGAGTTCAAATTCACCTCGTCCTCACCTTATCTACCTATGTAACCTGCTAACTCCACATTGACCCGTCCGATTCCTCCACTCAGTGGGCTCCAGCCTGCTCCATGTCCCCGCCCAGCCCATCCTACCATCGCCAGTCGGACCTTCAGCCGCTGCCATGTTCGGGTCCAAATCCCTGATTATCCATCGCCTCAGGACATCCTGTCGATGTGAAAGGCCTGTGTAAATGTAATTTGCAGTTCATGTCAGTTTATTCCCTGTAAATAAATGTAATAAAGTTCAGTATTGGAGCTGGGAATGCTTTGTCATCTTTATTCTCTTCATCATGTTGCTGGTGTTTTCCTTGTCTCCACAGAACACAATAGCGGAGTGGAAGAACGTGTTCTACATTGCTGCCGCGATTGACGTATTTGGTGCTGTGTTTTTTGCTGTGTTTGGGGAGGGCACGATTCAGGCCTGGGCCAATCACTGAAATATCCATCACCTTTCCGGCTGGCAATTCACGTACAGTATTGAAATCTGATCATGTGAACTGAGTGTTTCCCTGTTCAGTGCCACCTGACAACATGACTGACTCTCACATCGCCCAGCTCCCTTTATTTCTGATACTTAATTGTGTTTCCCTAATCCTTCTTAATCTCAGGATCCTGTCATGCAGCATTCCCAGCTCACACTGTTCTGTATAAGGTTGTTTTGCTGCCAGTGCTCTCTCCGCCGAGAGTGGAAGGTGTTTTTGTTTCTCACCGTGCAGTCTCTCTCTCTGTCTCTCTCCCCAATGACTGACAGTGAATATTGGCCTCTGTTACTCACACATGTCCTTGCTCCAGGCCACACCAGCCCTCACTCGCTGTCACTGCCCACAGTCAGTCTCAGCTCACAGCTCTGCTGCTTATGGTTAGTGGAAATCACAGGCCATCTTCTCCCCTTCCATAATAGTCACTGTGACAGCCACAGCTCACAGCACAGCCCACAGCATACCAACCCGCACCCCCACACCACAGCCCCCCAGCCCACTGCCCCCACAGCTCCCCCCAGCCCACAGCCCCCCAGTCCACATCCCCAAGCCCACAGCCCCCCAGCCCACACCCTACAGCCCACTGCCCCCACAGCCCCCCCAGCCCAGACCCCGTCAGCCCACAGGCCCCCCCAGCTATGCCCACAGACCTCTCCAGCCCTGCCCCCACAGCCCACTGTCCCCCCAGCCCACTGTCCCACCAGCCTCCAGCCCTCAGCCCTGCCCCCCCAGCCCTGCCCCCACTGCCCCCCAGCCCACAGCACCCCCCAGCCCATATCCCCCCCAGCCCACATCCCTCCAGCCCTACCCTCCACAGCCCTCCCCCACACCCCCTACATGCGTAGATTTTTAAAGAATACAGTTTTAATGTTTACACTGCAATGTGACAGATCAGAAAAGGGAAATTAAATAGCAATTTTTGTGTAAACTATCCAGTTTGTAACAGTTTGTGATACACATGGAGTCCTGGTTGGACTCGGATTTTGTTCAGTTATATTTGAACCACTTTTCCTCTCATCAACGCCACCCCCCCCATCCCCCCCCCCCCCCCCCCCCCCCCCTACCACCACCATGTATCACAGTTTTCTGTCAGTCTGTCTCCTCGTCAGTCAGTCAGCGCATCCGCAGCCTTTTGGGGGAGAGAAATTCTGGATTTCCATTAACATTTGCGTGAAATACCTCCTAATTTCATTCCAAATGGCCTGGCTCTGATATTGAGATGATTCCTCTTATTCTGGATTCCCCACTCACTACCACAACACAGGTCTCCCTCTGTGTTTGGCACAGTGCTTGCTGCTGAGAGTTTTGTTGTATTATACATTGTTTCTGTAGAATTATGTAATTTTATTTCATTAAAAAAGCATGTCATTAAAAATAATTGTCATGGTTTGTTGTTTTAAACAACCGATCAGAGCAAAAACTGTACTCTAGTATTGATCGGTTATCTATGCATTTATTACATCCAGGCTTGACTACGTCAACTCCCTGTTTGTTTACCTTCCCAACTCTTCCCTTCATGTGCTGCAGATCATCCAGAACTCTGCGGCTCATGCCCTTTCCTGCTCCAGGCTCTGTCACCCCTCCATCCTTGCTTAGCTCCCCATCTCGCAGAGGATACAGTTCAAAATCCTTATCTTTGCCTTAATGGACCTCCGAGATCTTGTTCCTCCCTCTCTCTGTGACCTGTCCGCTCCCTCCACTCAGCGGGCTCCAGCCTCTTTGCCTACACTCTTTGGAACTCATCCCACAGTCCCTTCATTTCACTCCCTCCCATGCCTTTTTCAAAGCTTGTCTCCTCTTCGACCATGCCTTTGGCCACCCTCCTGCCCCTACCCTCCCTGCCCTCCACCCTTCCTAATTACAAACCCCATCACAAACTGGTGTGCATATATTGACTGTCATTGCAGTATACCTTCTGAAGAGTTTTGAGACGTCTAGACGGGAAAGGCAATATGAAACAAAGATTACTACAAAATAAACCCAATATGGGAAAATAATGTTGGAAATTAATTGCATTTAATCCATGTTGTTGCCTCTGCTCAATTTCTCCAATGCCTATCATAATTTCTCCCTATTGCACACAGTAAACTGTACCCTATCATCCCAATCCTCACTAGGCTCCACTGGATCCCTATCACACAGATTAAACGCTGACCCATCACCACAATCCTTGCCAGGCTCCACTATCTCTCTATCAACAACATTTTGCATGGTGTCCATGTCATGCGGCATCTCAGAATGGTGGATTTAAACACTAAGAAATTAATCCACTCTGACAGGGAGCCAGGGGAGTTTGTTAAGGACTGGGATAATCGGGTATGAAGTTTAGTGTAGGTGAGATGTGGAGGAGGAAGGATAACTGGAGATCAAATACCTGACGCCTAAGTTGTGCATGGGTTCAGAGAGATTTTAGAGCAGATCGGGCAGGTTGAGGAGATCGGAGCCATGGGACAGAAGACGTTGAGAGGAGTCAAAGAGTATGGCTTCCATCTTACCAACATTTAACTGCAGGAAATTTGCACTCACCCCGCTCTTGAGATCTGACAGGCAAGCTGACAGAAGATCAGGAGACGGGGTCACAACTGGAGGTTGAAAAGTAACTTTGGGTGTCATCCGTAGAATGTGGAAGTTAACCCCATGTCTGTGGATGACATCACCGAGAGGGAGCATGTAGATGAGGAAGAGAAGGGGGACAAGGATTCTCCACAGCTGACTGGGCGGAAACGAGAAGAAAACCATTAGCGGAGATGAGGAGCTGGTGGTTTCTAAGGTGTGACTCATACCTAGTGAGTGCAGTTCCACTGAGGTGGATGACGGAGGACAGGCCATGGAAGAGGTTGGCGTGATCGACTGTATCGAATGTGGCGGAGAGGTCCAGGAGGACAAGGAGGCAGAGGGAGCCATGGTCATAGATAGCGAGGACATTGTCTGTGACTCTTACAAACTAAACCCAGTACCCCCGCCCCCCGCCCAGGCTCCACTGACTCCCTATTGCAGAATGGATCGATTTCAAGATCCTCAAACTTGTGTACAAATCACTTGATGCCCTGACCTCTCCTGACCTCTGTCCCGTTCTCTCCCCGCTCTCCCCCCTCCACCACGGTGGCCGAGCTCCCAGCCATTACATCATAAGCTCTGCCTTGGCCACTTTCTACATTGACCTCAGTCCTCTTCGACTTGTGCTGACAATCACCTCCCCCGCTCTCCCATCACCAGGAGGGGTGGGGGATATTGCCTGTGGTGGAGGCAATTGTGGGAACCCCCTCCCGCTCTTCCATCACCAGGAGGGGTGGAGGGTATTGACTGGTGGGAGGTGGGGGGGAGGCAATTGTCGAAACCCCTCCCGCTCCAGTATAAAAGCTGCTGCTCCGGCGCCGCCGCCTCATTCCCGCCCCGACTGCAGCGGCGAGTAGTCATTGACAGAGATACAGACAGGTAGGGGAGAGGCGGCCCAGGCCACACACACACACACACACACAGCCGCTCCCCCCCTCAGCAGGGTGGGGGGGTATTGGCTGGGCGGAGGGTGGGGGAGCATTTATCCCCTCACAAGTACCCTCTCCCCCTCAAAGGCAATACTCCCCCACTCCTCCCTGGGGAGGGGAGGCCGGCGGGAGGGGGTCCGGCAATTGCCTCCCCCCCCCCTCAGCCAATAGGGTAGTGGGAGAGTGTGTGGGGGGGGGCTGCCAAGGAGAAACTGGGGAGTGGGGTGGAGGCAGGTTAGTATAATAATTAATCTTTATCACAGTAATAATTTGCTAACTCACTCTCCAGTTATCTCTCATATAAAACCTTATTGCTCATACACAGGTGCTCACTGCTCTCCTTACTGACTGACTGACACAGAGGGAGAGAGACAGGCAGAGAGAGACAAACACAGAGAGACAGGCACAGACAGACAGACAGAGTCAGACATGAAGACAGACAGAGAAATAGACAAGACAAATGGACAGAGAGGGAGTCAGACACAGACAAACAGTCTAGAGAAAGACAGACAGGCAAACAAGACACAGAGATAAGACAGATGGATAGAGTGAGGGGCAGACACAGGACACACGGGTCGGGGTGGGTGGAGAAACAGACGGACGGAGAGCCAGACATACGGAGAGAGGGGGAGACGGGGAGAAAGGGGGGGATGTAGAGAGGCGACGGAGCGAGGCGAAGGGATCATGGGATGGAGTTCCAGAGTGTGGGAGCAGAGAGACTGAAAGCCCATCCGTCAACGGTAGGACGGGTCGGGCAGGGGACACGGAGCAGGCTGGAGCCCGCTGAATGGAGGGGGAGAGGAGGTTCATATGGGGACAGCAGGTCGGAGAGGGTGGGGTGGGGGGGCAAGGCTGTGAATGGCCTTGAAGGTGAGGACAAGGATCTTGATTTCGATCCTCTAGGGGATCGGCCAATGGAGCCGGGCGAGGGTGGGAGTGATGTGGTCGTGGAGCCTGGTGCGGGTGAGGACACGAGCTGCAGAGTTCTGGATGATCTGCAGCTTGTGAAGAACCAGGAAGTCCGACAAGGAGGAAGCTTCCATAATTGAGCCTTGATGCGTGGATATGGGTTTCGGCAGCCTGAGGGGTGAGGCAGTGGCGGAGTCTGGCGATGTTGCGAAGGTGGTGGAAGGCAGTACTGGTCATGATGTGGATGTGGGGGAGGAAGGACACTTTAGGGTCAAATAAGACACCTAGTCTCTCTCTATCCCTCTCGGTCTGTCTCTCTCTGTCTCTTTCCCTGCCTCTCTTTGTCCCGATGTGAAAGGCGCTGTATAAATCTAATTTTGTTGTCTCTCGCTCTATGTCTCTCTCTCTCTCTCTGTCTGTCTCTCTCTCTCTCTCTGTGTCTGTCTCTCTCTCTGAGCCTGGCTTAGAGAGATGGAGAGTGCAGCTTTGAATGCTGATGGTGTCAGCGCCATCAACAACAAAATTGCACTTATAAAGTGACTTTCACGTCGGGAGGACGTCCCAAAGCGCTGAACAGTCAGGTCGGGACCCGAGCGGGGGCTGGGGGGCAGGGTAGGGGGATATGGGGAAGGAGAGGGGGAAGAGTTAGTGGGGCAGCTGAAGGCGTGGTCGAAGAGGAAGACCTTGAGACCGGCCTTGAAGGAGGAAAGGAAGGAAGCGAGGCAGAGGGGCTGCGGGATGGAGTTCCACAGTGTGGGAGGAGAGCGCCTGAAAGTTCGGCCGCTGATGGTTGGGAGGTTAGGGCGGTGGACGTGGAGCAGGCCTGAGTCTGCTGAACGGAGGGTGCAGGCAGTCTGGTAGGGAGGCAGTGGGTCAGAGAGATAGGTGGGGGCAAGGCTGTAAATGGCCTTGAAAGTGAGGATAAGGATCTTGAATTCGATCCTCTGGGTGACAGGGGAGCCAGTGGAGACGGGCGAGGGTGGGAGTGATGTGGTCACGAAGCCTGATGCGGGAGAGTACATGAGCTGCAGAATTCTGAATGATCTGCAGCCTGTGAAGGGAGGAGCTGGGGAGGCCGACGAGGAGAGAGTTCCCATAGTCGAGCCTGGAAGTGATAAAGGTGTGGATGAGAGTTTCGGCGGCATGGGGGTGAGGTAGTGGTAAAGTCTGGCAATATTACAGAGGTGAAGGAAAACTGTGCCAGTCATGGAGCGGATGTGGGGGAAGGATAGTTCAAACAAGACGCCCAGATTCCTGATCGGCTTTGAGAGGTGGAGAGAGCAGCCTTGAACGCTGATGTTGTCAGCGCCTGAGGTGCGGAGGCGCTGACTTGAGCCAATCAGGAAGGTTTCCATCTTGTTGACGTTGAGTTTGTAGAAAATTTGCCCTTGTCCAGGACTCAATGTCGGACAGACTTGCAGTCAGAACGCCAGTAGTCCTGGAATTGAGGGTTGACGCGCATAGGTAGAGTTGGGTGTCATCCGCATACATGTGGAAATCTACTACATGTGGAAATCTACCCCATGTCTGCAGATGATGTTGCCCAGGGGGAGAGTGTAGAGGGTGAAGAGCAGGGGGCTAAGGACAGAGCCCTGGGGATGCCGCATGTGACTGTGCGGGGGCTGGAGGAAAAGCCGTTGGAGGAGACAAAGTGATGGCGGTGGGAGAGATAGGACCAGAACCATTCGAGGACAGAGACTTGCAGGTTGAGGAGGGAGAAGAGGCGGTGGAGGAGGATAGCGTAGTCCACAGTATCGAAGGCAGCAGATAGGTCGAGGAGGACGAGGGGCAGAGATGGTCAGGTTGTCGTTTGTGACCTTGACCAGGACAGTTTCCGTGCTGTGGGAGGCATGGAAACCCGATTGGAGGGGCTCAATGAGTAAATAGTTTGTGAGGAAAGAGCGGAGCTGGGAGGCAACCACTATTTCAAGGAACTTGGAAAGGAAGGGGAGGTTGGAGATGGTCTGGTAGCTTGATAGCTGCGAATGCACTGAGGGAAGGCTTTTTAAGGATGTGGGTGATGGTGTTGGTTTTGAAGGGAGTGGGAATGGTACGGAGGCGCTCACGCAAGCCAATCAAGAGGGCCTCAGTCTTGCGGATATTCAACTGAAGAAAGTTGTCTCTCGTCCAGGACTCGATGTCAGACAGGCAGGCAGTCAGGATGTTGGTAGTCCTGGAGATGAGGGTGGAAGTGGAGACCGAGAGAGAGCGTGACAGATGGGGGGAGAGAGAGATACGGACGGGGGGAGAGAGAGAGAGAGACGGGGGGAGGGAGAGAGAGACGGTGGGAGAGAGAGAGGCAGGCAGGCAGACAGAGGGACAGACAGACAGAGGGACAGACAGACAGAGGGACAGACAGACAGAGGGACAGACAGACAGAGGGACAGACGGACAGAGGGACAGACGGACAGACAGACAGGGACAGACAGACAGACAGGGACAGACAGACAGACAGGGACAGACAGACAGACAGGGACAGACAGACAGAGAGGGACAGACAGACAGACAGACAGACAGACAGAGAGGGACAGACAGACAGACACAGACAGACAGACACGGACAGACAGACAGGGACCGACAGACAGAGAGGGACCGACAGACAGACAGGGACAGACAGACAGACAGACAGACAGAGAGGGACAGACAGACAGAGAGGGACAGATACGGACAGACAGGCCTAATTGGCTGCTGTGTGACCTGCGCTGGGTGGGATGTGTGCTGTGGGAGCTGCTGGCTATTGGCTGGCTGTGCTGTGCTGGCCTGGGTGGGTATTGCTATTGATCCAGCTGACTTGACAGCTCCTCTCTCCACACAGTGCTGCTGGGGTTTCCATGGTGCTGAAATCTGGATCTCTTACTACTGTTAGTTACACAAGAATAATAATACTGAGAATAACAATTGCAGTTGATACGTACGGCGACTTATCACATTGTTGAGGGGTCTCAAAGCTCTCACAGAATATACTGTGAAGTTAGTGACTGGCTGTTTTGTGAAACACTTTGAGACGTCTCGAAGACGTGAAAAGCACTATATCAACAACAACAACAAAATTACAGGTATAGAGCGCCTTTCACGTCGGGAGGACATCCCAAGGCGCTGAACAGTTGGGACCCGAGCAAGAGAGGGGCAGGGTAGTGGGGAGGGGCGGGTGAGAGTTAGGAAGGGAAGGAGAGACTTGGGAGGGGAGCAGAAGGCAAGATTGAAGAGGAGGGTCTTGAGGCCGGCCTTGAAGTAGGCAAGGGAGGGAACGAGGCGAAGGGACTGTGGGATGGAGTTCCAGGGTGTGGGGCAGAGAAAGAGGCTAAAAGCCCATCCGCCGATTGTAGAGAGGGTCGGGCGGGGATGTGGAGAAGAGCTGAGCCTGCTGAATGGAGGGGGCGGGGAGGTTTTTAGAGGGACAGCAGGTTGGAGAGATGTGGGTGGGGTGGAGCAAGGCCATGAATGGCCTTGAAATTGATGTAAGGATTATTGTTATTTCAAATGTAATTTCAGTAGCTTGTTCATTTCCTCTTGTACCTATAGTCTGTGTGAATACAAGTGTGGGAATCACATTCTCAAAGACAGTGCCTATTTTTATTTACTAAATACTGCAGTTTCTCCACATCACATCTGGATTCCCTATTTACCATGTGTGTTGTGACCAAGGTATTCAACAGCCCTGATATAGTGGGCTCCCTAATTGATATACATACCACTGTAAGGCATTGACTCACTCACTGACAACAGATGACATTCACACAGAACCTTTCAATTCTGGAGGATGTGTGTGTCAGATATTTGGACCCAAACTGGGGGTTGGGATTAGGAGGGGTGGAGGGCGGGGA
Source organism: Hydrolagus colliei (assembly GCA_035084275.1). Lineage (NCBI taxonomy): Eukaryota > Metazoa > Chordata > Chondrichthyes > Chimaeriformes > Chimaeridae > Hydrolagus > Hydrolagus colliei. The sequence goes on from CM068744.1 coordinate 42,583,935, forward strand.
GGGTGGGAGTAGGAGGGTGACTAAAGCCTTGGTAGAAGAGGAGGGTCTTGAGTTGTGCCTTGAAGGGGGCAAGGAAGGAGACTGCGTGATGGAGTTCCAAATGGTTATCTGATGTGGAAATAACAGTTATTCTGTCAGTTGCTTCTGATGATTAGTTGGTGTGTATATTGGTACTGAGGCTTTGGGTACCTTCAGTGGATTACTGTGTTGGATGGTACGACAGGAGCTGCCTATTGCTGGCTGCTGATTTAATAGTTGAAATGTTAGTTGTTGTATTTGACACCCTCTCTCATTCCTTGCTGTATGCCCTCCAACGGCAGGAACAAGAGACATTGTTGCTCGATCCTAAAGCAATGGGTAAGGAGAAGATCCACATCAACATTGTGGTGATTGGCCACGTGGACTCAGGGAAGTCCACCACCACTGGACACCTCATCTACAAGTGCGGGGGCATCGACAAGAGAACCATCGAGAAGTTCGAGAAGGAGGCCGCGGAGGTGAGATAGCAGGAAGCTTAATCTGCGGAATGTGTCAACAGTTTATTAATATTGAAATCATCTAGAAACTATTGCAGTCTATTGTACGTAGTCATGGAGCTTAGTGGTTAGGGATTCCACCGGCTGTCCTCCGTCATCCACCTCAGTGGGACCACACTCACCTGGTTTGAGTCCTACCTCACAAACCGTCAGCAGTACATCTCCACAAGTGGCTTTTCCTCCACATGTATGCGGATGACACCCAACTCTATTTCTCCACCTCTCTTCCGTCTCAGCTAAAGACCTTTCTCTTCGACCATGCCTTTGGTCAACATTCTACCCTTGCCCCTGGCTTGGTCCCGGGATCCGTTATTGTGAAGCGCTTTAGACGCTGTCCGGCGTGGAGGGTGCTATATAAATCGAAGTTGTTGTTGTTGTTTCTCCCCCCCGCCCCATCTCTCTGACCTGCTGTCCCCCTATGAATCTCCCCACCCTCTCTGTTCAGTGGGCTCCAGCCTGCTCCATGTCCCCCGCCTGACCCTCCCTACCATTGGCGTACAGGCTTTCAGCCTCTCTGCCTCCACACTCTGGAACTCCATCCCACAGTCCTTTCGCCTCGCTCCCTCCCTCACATCCTTCAAGGCCGGTCTCAAGACCCTCCTCTTTGACCTGCCTTCTGCTGCCCTCCCACCTCTCTCCCCTCCCGCCCCCCTACCCTGCCCCTCTCCCTTGCTCGAAACCCGACTTGACTGTTCAGTGCCTCGGGACAGCCTCCCGACGTGTAAGGCGCTCTAGAATTATAGAATCTTACGGCACTCGAATGAGGCCATTCGGCCCATTGAGTCTGTGCCAGCTCTTTAAAAAGAGCAATTTAATCTCACTCCCCAGCTCTCTTCCCATAACCACGAAAACCCGTCCTCCCCAAATAAATGTCTACCTCTTTTTAAAAAGTTGTTATCGAATCAGCCTTCACCACCTTTTCAGGCAAGGCATTTCCAGATTCGAACAACTCGCTGAGTGAAAAAATTTCTCTTCACCTCCCCTCTGCTTATTTTTGAAACTATTTTAAATTTGTGACCACGAGTCACTGATACACCCACCAGTGGAAACAGTTTTTCCTTGTTTACTCTGTCGAATCCCCCTCATGATGTTAAAAAGCTCTATTAGGTCTCCTTGTAACCTTCTCTGTTCCAATGAGAATAAACCTAGCCTCTCTAGCTATCTGCTCATAGCTGAAGTCCCTCATTCCTGGTACCATCCTGGTAAATCTCCTCTGTACCCTTTCTAATGCCTTAACATTAGAATGACCAGAATTGAACACAGTACTCTAGCTGAGGCCTAACCAAAGTTTTATAGAGGTTAGTCAGAACTTCCTGACTTTTATACTCTATGCCCCTATTTATAAAGCCTAGAATCCCGTATGCTTTTTTAACAGCCTTATCTACCTGTCCTGCCATCTTCAAATAATTACTTATGCAAACCCCCAGATCTCTTTGTTCCTTCACACCCCTTAAAATTGTACTAGCCTATAAATGTAATTTTGTTGTTGTTGTGATTCCGTAAAGCAGTTTGAGACATCTCTAGAAACATCACTAGGCGATTTGTCAAATGCAAGGATTATTATTACAGAGTAATTATGAGACTGTGTGTCTTATTCTATGTTTTTCCCTGTAGATGGGGAAGGGATCCTTTAAGTACGCCTGGGTGCTGGACAAGCTGAAAGCTGAGCGGGAGCGTGGCATAACCATTGACATCTCCCTCTGGAAGTTTGAGACCGGAAAGTTTTACATCACTATCATCGACGCTCCAGGGCATCGCGACTTTATCAAGAACATGATTACAGGGACATCCCAGGTTAATGACAGAGAGAGAGAGAGTGGGGGGTGGTGGGGCTGGCCATGATTACAGGGCCATCCCAGGTTAGTGACAAGAGAGAGAGAGGGGTGGGGTGGGGGCAGTTGGCCATGATTACAGGGACATCTAAGGTTTGTGACAGAGAGAGAGGGGGTGGGAGCTGGCCATGATTACAGGGACAAAGACCAACAGAACAAGGTGAGAGTCTGGTTGTCAGCTCATGGTTTTGTAAAGTGCTGTGAGACATTCTCCCTACAATGAAAGATGCTGTGAGTGCAGATTATTGCCTTCACTTTCTTAATCTGACTGCACAAACCACGTGTAAAGCCTTGGATAAACAAGATGGTCCGGTATACAGTGACCAGTAAACATACGGCTGCTGTAGGCATCTTAACCCAGAGCATTTACACAGCTTGGCCCAAAGGCAGCTCCAACCATTAGTGCCTCATGTTAATTAGGCCTCGGGCTCCCCAATTGTGAAGCGCTCTGAGACGCCGCCCGGCATTGGAGGGCGCTATATAAATGCAGGTTGTTGTTAATTAGATAGTTATTTAGGGAGGACGGGTTTGCAGGGTGATGGGGCGAGGGAGAGAGCGGGGGAGTGGTATTGATTTACAAAAGATCTTTTGAAAGAGCCGGCACAGACACAATGGGGAATTGTGTCTGTGCCGTATAATTCTATGTTGTGAAAGGGACATCCTTCCTCCCTTGACAGGTGCTATATATACACGTCATTTTACTTTAGAATATATAGTAACAATTTTGTCACTAGATCCATGACAGTTTGTGGGACATTGCTGCTGCTGCTGTGGAATTAGCTGCTGTATAGTATATTATACAAATGTAATTGTGTTGTTATGTAGTATATACAGTATACTTTAAAGGCCTTGCCCCATCCTACTTCTCTGATCTGTTGACTACCTACCAACCTTCCCACCCCCTCAGTTCAGCTGGCTCCAGGCTGCTCCATGTCCCCTGCCCAACCCACCCTAACATTGTCGGATGGGCTTTCAGCCTCTCCACACCCTGGAACTCCGTCCCACAATCCCTTCGCCTCCCTCGCTCGCCTCCTTCAAGGCTGGTCTGAAGACCCTCCTCTGAAGACTGTGCCTTCTGTTGCCCCCACACTCTCTCCCTCCCCCCCCAACTCTCTCCCTCCCCTCCTAACTCTCTCCCTCCCCTCCTAACTCTCTCCCACCCCACCTTGCCCCTCCCACAATAACAACAACAAAACAACGTTTATAGAGCACCTTTCACAATGGGAGGATGTCCCAAGGCGCTCGGGTCCCAACCTGATTGTTCAGCACCTTGGGATGACTTCCCGATGTGAAAGGCCCTCTATAAATGTAGTTTTGTTATATATTCTGTGAAGCGCTTTGAGACACTTCAAGGACGTGATGAGGCGCTATATGAAATGTAAGAGTTATTATTATAGTTTCAGGGCTGAGCAGCTTTAGCTTGTTGTTTACAGGCTGACTGTGCCGTGCTGGTGGTTGCTGCCGGAGTGGGAGAGTTTGAAGCCGGGATTTCTAAGAACGGCCAGACTCGGGAGCACGCCCTGCTGGCCTACACTCTGGGGGTCAAACAACTGATTGTGGGGGTCAACAAGATGGACTCCACCGAGCCGCCGTACGGCCAGAAGAGATACGAGGAGATAGTGAAGGAAGTCAGCACCTACATCAAGAAAATCGGTTACAACCCCGAGACTGTGGCCTTTGTGCCAATCTCAGGATGGCACGGTGACAACATGTTGGAGGCCAGCGCTAATGTAAGTGGATCAATAATAAAATAGGCCATTTCAACCCACGACTGTTTGTGGGGACACTGATGTGCGCAATTGGCAGCCGTGTTTCGCCCACAAATATACAGCCAATTCACTTTACAGTCTATTCTGTGAAGGTCTTTGAGACACAGTCTAGAAGGCGTGAAAAACGCTATATCAAATGCAAGGATTATTATTGTGACCTCCAGTTCAGTGGTTAGAGCATTGCTGGCAGCCAGAGAACCTGGTTTTCAGGGCAAAACCTTAGGTGAGTTTCCTTACTCCACATGCCTCTTGTTTCCTCGCAGTAACTAGGAATCTGGCCTGTTATTCAATAGGCAGATCACTTTTCTGGGGTTAATAATCCCTCCCAGTAATAATAATAATATTTGGTTACTCAATCCATGACTGCTGTGCTCAATTGACTGTCGTGTTTCATCCACAGAATACAGTCAATCCACTTTACAGTAAATTCTATGAAGCTCTGATGCCTCTCAACGATAAGACACGATTAAATAGCAAGTTTATTATTATTTAGAGTGTACCCCAAGTCCTGTTGCCACATGTTGTTTCCCTGCAGTGAACTGAACAACAACTGAACAAACCTTAGACAGGTTTGCTTTCTCCACATGCCTCTGTTTACCTAGCAGTAATTAGGAGCCTAACTAATCGTTAGTCAATTGGCGAATCACTTTTCTGGGAGTAATAAGCCCTTCAAAATAATACCATTATTTTGTCACTCAATCCATGAGTCTGTGGGACATTGCTGTGCGCAATTGTCTGCCACGTTTTGCCTGGCATTTGATATAGAGCCTCATCATATCGTTGAGATGTCTCAAATATAGACTGTAAAGTGTAGTGATTACAATTTGTGGATGAAACGAGGCAGACAATCGGATAAGTGTCCCACAAGCAGTCGTGGATTGAGTATTTATATTACCCCTGGTTACCTTATCACCGAACTAACAAACAACTGTATCGCATCCCATTGTGTTCCTTTGCTCCTCTGTGTGTGTGTGTGTGTGTGTGTGTGTGTGTGTTTTTATATAACCTCCCCTGATCATGCCTATCCCGCTGTCACATGCTGCCTCTCACTGTACCACAGATGAGCTGGTTTAAAGGCTGGAAGATTAACCGCAAAGATGGCAGTGCTAATGGTGTGACATTATTGGAGGCTCTGGATTCTATCCTGCCGCCCCAGAGACCCACCGAGAAGCCACTCAGACTGCCCCTCCAGGACGTCTATAAGATTGGCGGTAAGTCTGACCGGCCAGCCGCCCGCCCGCTCACTCACTCGCTCACTTACTCACTCGCAAGTCTATAAATCCATCAAAACCACTCAATGTGGAGAAAAGCCATCAATTAGTTACTGAGATAACCAGGGAGCAGCTTCCAACAACCCAAACCCCAAGGAAGAGATAATAATAATAATCATCCTTGCATTTGATACAGGATGGGCGGCTGAGGGGAGAGTGTGGGGTGTCGGGGCAGAGTGTGGGGGAGCTGAGGGGAGAGTATGTGGGGATCAGGGCAGAGTATGGTGGGGCTGAGGCGAGAGTGTGGGTGGGGCTGAGGGCAGGGTGTGGAGAGGCTGAGGGCAGGGTGTGGAGAGGCTGAGGGCAGGGTGTGGAGAGGCTGAGGGGAGAGTGGGGTGTGGTCAGGGCAGTGGGGGCGCTGAGGGCAGGGTATGAGAGGGCAGGGTGTGGGGGGGGTCAGGGCAGAGTGTTGGGGGTGGTGCTGAAGGCAGCATGTGGGGGACTGAGGGCAGAGTGTGGGGGAGGTCAGGGCAGAGTGTGCGTGGGATTGGGGCAGAGTGTAGCAGGGCGGAGAGCATGGTATGGGGGGGGTGGTCGGATCTGATGGTGGGAGTTGAGTGACAGTTGTAAACTGAGAGCAATGGTGAGAACAAAACAACACTTGTTGACAGGCCAGCGACCAGAAGCTTGTCACATCTTAAATCCTCTGGGACACTACCCTGTGTGAGGAGCCCTAATGTGCACATTCATCAGTCAGCTTGGCCCAGTCTCACACTCACCTCTGAGCCAGAAGGTTGTGGGTTGATGCCTGACTTCAGGACTTGTGTGCACGCTAGTCTCAAGACCTTCCTCTTCGACCGCGCTTTCGGCTGCCCCACTAACTCTTCCCATTTTCCTTACCCTTCCCCCTACCCCGACCCTCCGCCCCCCCCCCCCCCCCCCCGCTTGGGTCCCGACCTGACTGTTCAGCACTTTGGGACGTCCTTCCGACGTGAAAGGCACTATATAAGTGCAATGTTGTTGTTGTTGTGTGGTGCTGGGGAGTATCCCCCATCCTCGCCTGACTCCATTGGCTCCCCATCATCCAGAGGATCCAATTCAAGATCCTGGTCCTCACATTTAAAGCCTTCCACAACTTCGCCCCACCCTTCATCTGGGACCTCTTATCCCTTACCAACCTGCCCAACGCCTCCGCTCAGCAGGCTCTGGCCTGCTCCACATCCCCCGACCCATCTGCCCCACCATTGGCGGGCGAGCCTTTAGCCACTCTGCCCCCTAATCTCTGGAACTCCATCCCGCAGTCCCTCCGCCTCGCCCCCTCCCTGGCCTCCTTCAAGTCTCGCTCAAGACTCTCCTTTTCGATGGTCCCATCGGCAGCTCCTAATCCCCCCTTCCCTCCCCACCGTCCCCAGCTTGGGTCTGAAGCAGTAACTGTCCAGTGCCTTGGGACGGCCTCCTGACTTGAAAGGCACTATACAAATGTAATTTTGTTGTTGTCAGACCTGCCATCTGTCAGATCAGACATTAAACTATGTCCTGTCTGGTGACACTGTTGGAAATCAGATAAAAATGGCTGAAATCAGATTTAAAAAAAACTTCATGGCCGTTTGTGGGACATTGTGTACAATCGGGCTGCCTTGATCTCCCACAACAGCCGATCATCACACTTTGTAATAAATAATACAACAATCCTTCAACTTGATATCATCTTATCACAGCATCGAGACGTCTCAATGTGCTTCACGGTATTTGCTGTATAATGCACAGCCAATGGTGCACAGCAGTGTCGCACAAACAATCATGAATTAAGTGACCAATTTTATTTGGGGGATTGTTGGCCAGGACATTGGGAGAGAGAGAAACTTCTCTTTTCAAATCCCATCACCTGAACAGTGATCCACCTGAACAGGCAGAGACATCCACTCTGAACAGGTAGAGACGTCTCTGACAATGCAGCGCATCCCCGCAGCGCTGAGCTGGAGCCTCAGATCAGCTGAGACTGTGATTCCTGACACGTGGCTTCAACCTGTAACATTGTGACTCGTAGCCAAGAGCGATACCAAGCTAACAAGGATAGAGTGTTATGAAGTGTTGAGATGTTATGATGAGGGCTGGGCTGCTGTACTGTTGGTAACTGACTGATCAGTTTGGGACATCCTCTTGCTGCTGAGGTTTAAATTGCTGTTATTTTCAGGGATTGGCACTGTGCCGGTGGGCCGCGTGGAGACGGGGGTCCTGAAGCCGGGGATGGTGGTGACGTTTGCTCCTGTTAATGTCACCACGGAGGTGAAATCTGTGGAGATGCACCACGAGGCGCTGACCGAGGCTCTGCCTGGAGACAACGTGGGCTTCAACGTCAAGAACGTGTCCGTCAAAGATATCCGCCGCGGAAACGTGGCCGGTGACAGCAAGAACGACCCACCGGTGGAGGCCGCCAACTTCACAGCACAAGTCAGTCTCCCTCTCACCACGTCTCAGCCAACTCACTCCTCCACTGTTTGGCTGTGGGCTTCACTCACTGGTGGGGTGGGGTGGGGGGGTGAAGTGAGCAGGATCAGGTGCTGTCACAGCATCTCCTGCAGGCCAGGAGGCCACTCCGCCCATTGGCCTGTACCAGCTGTTTGTTACAGCTGCCAACTAGTGCCACCCCCAGCTGATTCCCTGTTTCCTTATCAAGCCCGTGTCTAATTTTCTGTGAAGCCTGTTATTGAACCTGCTCCTCTGCTCCCCCGCCCTGTCAAGCAGAGTATTCCAGAGCATAACAACTCAACTCAGAAACATATATTCTGGATGAAGGGCACAGTATAAATGGAGGTGTTTGGTTTGTTGCCGTCAGTCTGTCCAACCTAACTCAGCCTCCTGGTGACACTTGTCCTCATTAGAGGGAACAAGTCATGAATTCAACCTCACATTGTGCACAATAACAATATATATTTACACAGGGCATTACACTTCAGGAGGATGCCCCAAGGCGCTGGACAGTTAGGGATTTGAACCCGAGCTGGAGTTTGGGATCAGGTGGGGTGGGATGGCAGGGAGGATACAAGGTGGCCGAAGGTTCAGTTAAAGAGGAGAATTTTGAGATGTAGTAATAATAATAATCCTTGCATTTGATGCAGTGCTTTTTACATGTTCGAGACGTCTCAAAGACATACCTTGAAGGAGGCAGGGGTAGGATCAAGGCGAAGGGAAAGAGAAAGAGTTTTCCTGAATTTTAGGCCATAAGTAGCTGAAGTGGAACAGAGGGTATGCAGGAGGCCTGAGTCAGTTGACTGGACGCAGTGGATTGTGGGTTGGGTGGGGGGGTCAGCAGGTCAGGTAGGGAATGTGACAGGGTGATGGGATTTAAAAACAAGTGAGGATTTTGAAATTGATCCGTTTGGTGATAGGTAGTCAGTGGCTAGAACTGGTATGGGAGAGAGTTTATTGTGTGATAGGGAGCCAGTGGAGCCTGGCGAGGGCTGGGGTGATGGGGGAGAGAGTTTAGTGTGTGATAGGGAGCCGATGGGGAGAGAGTTTTGTGTGACAGGGATCCAGTGGAGCCTGGCGAAGGCTGTGGTGATGGAGTTCAGTGTGATAGGGAGCCAGTGGAGCCTAGCGAGGGCTGGGGTAATGGGATGACGGAGTTCAGTATGGGTGAGTATGTGGCCTGTGGAGTTTGGGATCAGCTGGATTGTGGAGGAGGGAAGGAGGGGTTAGGAGGATATCTGACTGTTCTCTGGCTGTGTACAGGTGATTATTCTGAACCACCCAGGGCAGATCTCTGCTGGTTACGCTCCTGTGTTGGATTGCCACACCGCTCACATCGCCTGTAAGTTTGCCGAGTTGAAGGAGAAGATTGATCGTCGCTCGGGGAAGAAGCTGGAGGACAACCCCAAGTTCCTGAAGTCCGGGGATGCTGCCATTGTGGAGATGGTCCCCGGCAAAGCCATGTGTGTGGAGAGCTTCTCAGAGTATCCTCCTCTTGGTTAGTCAGGCTTTACTAAACATCTCCCTTAGACACGACAGGAGCCCCTCCTCTCTCTGCCCTGCTAACCCCAATACCAACCTGTCCGCTCCCTCCACCAGTGGGCTCCGGCCCGCTCCACATCCTCCCCCACCACCCCACGGTTGGATGGCGAGCCTTCTGCCTCTCCGCCCCCTGAAATTGTCTTTTAAATCTCCGAACCTGTAAATTGTCCATTAAATGTCTAAACCTGTGTCCTCTTGTTCCACTGTCAGGATACATTAGAAAGGATTGATGTGCATTGACTTTCTCAATCACCATTAATTTCTCCTAGCCCCAGTACAGTGGTTGCTGACAGATCATTCCCCCTCAATCTCAAGTGCAGTGGGGACCACTCCATGTTATATAACCATCCTCCCTTCATTCTTGAGTTGTCTCCTGTCCCCACTTAGCCTCACCCTCCACCGGCAATGGTGGGGCCTTCAGCCTCTCTGCCCCCACCCCTTAAACCTCCATCCCATAGTCACTCAGCCAGTCCCAGTGTGTGTGTGTATGCCTTCCCGTGTGTGCCTGCCAGTCCCTCGACTCTCCTCTTCGATGGACCCATTGGCAACTCCTAATCCCCCACTTCCCTGCACCCCGTGCTCAGCTCGGGTCTGGAGCAGTGACTGTCCAGCACTTTGGGACGTCCTCCTGACATGAAGGTGCTATACAAATGTAATTTTGTTGTTGTTGCCTGTGTGTGTATGTGCCTGTGTGTGTGTGTGTGTGTGAGAGAGAGAGAGGGTGGAATCACTGTTGTTTATTGCAGGGCGCTTTGCGGTGCGTGACATGAGGCAGACTGTGGCGGTCGGTGTTATTAAAGGTGTGGAGCGGAAGGCCACAGGCACCGGCAGAGTCACCAAATCTGCCCAAAAGGCCCAGAAAAACAGATGAAGTCCACGATCCCCAGCTCTCGGCCCAGCCGCAGGCCTCACCAGCACAGTTTGCCATTTAAGCTCCATTGTAAAAGACTGGTTAATGATCAAAATGCATCGTAAATGTTTCCGAAGGAAAGGATTGTGGACCGTTTGTTTATTTCATTAATCTGTGTTGTGGCAGTTTTAAGTTATTAGTTTAAAACCTGTGCTTTGTGGGAACCAATAATTCTGTCACAGAATTTAACTATTAAAGACTTGCATTGAAAATGTCTCCTTTCTCGGTAGTTGAGGATAAAAATAATCCTTGCATTTGAGATAGCGCCTTATTACTTCTTCAAGACGTCTCAAAGTGCTTCACAGACTATACTGTAAAGTGCATTGACTATTTTGTGGGCAAAATGTGGTTACTTGCATTACCCACCCGCAAGTAGCTGTGTGTTGAGTGAACAATTTTTCTTTATGGGATTATTGCTCTTGAAAAATGAACTGCCTGTTGACTGGCACCCGGGCTCCTACCAAATACCGTATATCTCCGCGTATATGGCGCACTTTTTTTCAGGTCGGAAGATCTCGAAAGTTGGGGGTGCGCCCTATACGCAGGTACAAGCAATTTTGAGCCTCGGAAATACAGGAGGGGCGGCCGGCGCTGTCAGCCGGGGTTTGGTCAGTGTCCGGCGGGGGTTGGGGGGAGCGGGTGACGGGGGTTCGGCCTCGGCCGCCTGGGCAGCAGCAGCAGCAGCGGACTTCAGTGCTGTGCTTACCTTCTGCCGAACCCAGTCTGCCTCCCTCCCTGCCGCTCTCTCTCCCTCCCTGCCTGCCTGTGTGCCTCTATCCCTCTCTCTCTCCCTGCCTGCCGGCCTGTCTCTCTCCCTCTCTCTCTCCCTGGCTGCCGACCTGCCTCTCTCCCTCCCAGGCTGCCGGCCTGCCTCTCTCCCTCTCTCTCTCCCGACCTGCCGCTCTCCCTCCCTCCCTCCCTCCCGGGCTGCCTGCCTGCCTCTCTCTCTCCCGGGCTGCCGGCCTGCCTCTCTCCCTCCCTCCCTCCCTCCCTGCCTGCGTGCCTGCCTGCCTCTCTCTCTCCCAGGCTGCCGGCCTGCCGCTCTCCCTCCCTCCCTCCCTGGCTGCCTGGCTGCCTGCCTCTCTCCCTACCTACCTGTCTCTCCTCCCTTCTGCCGGCAATATCATTGAAAATGCTTCCGGTTTTTTTCACAAAGGTCAAAAACGGGGGGTGCGCCTTATACGCGGGTGCGCCTTATACGCGGAGATATACGGTATTGCATACACATAGGTGTGTGGAGTAAGGAAACTTGCCCAATGTTGCATCATGCCCAGGTATTGAACCCAGGTCCTCGCTTGCTCTAACCAACAACAACAACTTTGATTTATATAACACCCTCCACGCCGGACAGTGTCTCAGAGCTCTTCACAATAGCGGATCCCGGGACTGAGCCAGGAGCAGGGGTAGACAGGTGACCAAAGGCGCGGTTGAACAGAAAGGTCTTTAGCTGTGATCTGAAACTGGGAAGAGAGGGAGAGAGGCGAAGGGAATGAGGAAGGGCGTTCCAGAGCCTCGGGATGAAGTGGCTGAAGGCACGGATGCCGAGGTTGGGGCGGAGGATTTGGGGGACATGGAGGAGGCCAGACCGCTGGAGCGAAGGCAGCGGGTGCTGATTTGAGGAGAGAGGTCAGAGAGGTAAGGGTGTGCAGAAGAGTGGAGGGAGGGTGGGGATCTTGAAGTCGAACCACTGAGCTACAGGACTCCACAGATTTCCCTGAGAAGTGGGGCTTTGGGTAAAATAACAATCTACATTTGCTCTTATTAAAATGTGATGTTTCAGATTGTCCAGAACTTTTCAAATTATGAGTCATTTTAATCTTTGTTTTTAAGTTATTATGAAAAACTAGCTCCAAAATTAAAACTGAATTCAAGTTTTTGCCAAGCTATGCAACTTGAGCATTGAGGAATGGACTGGATGTGGGAAGGAAAGATGGACAGCTGCAGTTTGTAGACTGTGCACTGGGTCATTGAGTCTGAGTTAGCCAGGGAGGTTGAGGAGTTTAGAACCAGAGTAATAATAATAATACTTTCATTTGATATAGTGCTTTTCACATCTTATCGACGTCTCAAAGCGCTTCAAGGAATATACTGTAAAGTGAATTGACTATATTTGTGGGCGAAACGCGGTAGCCAATTGCTTAAATGACTTAAATGAGTACTTTACATAAGGGATGTCACAGTGTCACAAGAGAGGGAAGAAAAACTGGATAAGCTGATGCTAGAATCTTAAAGGGACTGAAGGAACAGAGAGACCTGGAGGTTCATATAAACAATTTTTTGAAGATGGCAAGATAGATAAAACTTTTAAAAAACAGTACACGGGATACTAGGCTTTATAAATAGGGGCACAGAGTACAAAAGTCAGCAAGTTATGATGAACTTTAAAAAAAAAAAATTGGTTAGGCCTCAGCTTGAGTACTGTGTTCAATTCTGGTCACCACACTTTAGGAAGGATGTTAAGGCATCGGAAAGGGTGCAGAGGAGATTTACCAGGATGAGAAACTTCAGTTATGAAGAGAGGCTAGGTTTATTCTCATTGGAGCAGCAATGGTTAAGTGGAGACTTCATAGAAGTTTTCAAAATTATCGGGATTCAATAGGGTGAACAAGGAGAAACTATTACCACTGGTGAGTGGGTTGGTAACTTGAGGACACTAATTTTAAATTATTGGGAAAAGAAACAGGATTGAGAATTTTTTTCAAACAACAAAATTACACTTGTATAATAACGCCTTTCATGTCGGGAGGAATTGTTGGGATGTGGACTGCATTATCTGACAGGGTGGTGGAAAACCAATTCAATAAACAACTTTTAAGCGAGAAGTAGATACCGTACTGTAGTTATTTAGGGGGGACAGGTTTTGGAGGGCTATGGGGAGAGAGCGCGGAAGAATGGGATTGATTTGGAAAAGCTATTTTGAAAGCTGACACACACAATGGGCTAAATGACTTTCTTATGTGCTGGGGTGAGCAGAGAGAGAGCAAGCAAGAGAGCGTGTGTGTTTCCTCTGTGGGAGAGGGATGAGAGGGGGTTAGAGGGACTGGCTTGCCCTCGTGTGTCATGGTGGGTGGGTGTACTTTAAGAGAGGGTGAGGGAGGGAGAGAAGAAATGGTGGTTTTAAGTATACCTAATGAAATAAAAATTATATACAATATTTTGTAAACCTGATGTTTGTTTTATCAAGTCTTTTCTCACCGCACCCTCAAACACACATTCCTTGATCGGATCCGTGCCTCCCCACCACCACCAGGAACGAGTTTAAGAGTTTGAGCTTCCGAAAGATTAAATAGCCATTAATCATGTCAAGTGAAATGACTGAAAATTCTTAATGACTGTCAGACACCCGGTTGATCACAGTGATGGGTTTCCGTGTGTGTCAGACACCTGGCTGGCAAAACAAACTTGTCCAATAGATGGCGCCTGATCATGCAATAGTGGGTAGAACTCAAGTCTGTCTTCTGTCTTAAGTTTTCTCGGCTCCTGTTGTGAACGACAAAACTGTCTCCTCACCCTCTCCGCCATGTTTTCCCTCCCTCCCTGCCTGCCTGCCTGCCTCCCTCCATCCCTCCCTCCATCCATCCATCCATCCATCCATCCATCCATGGAGGGAGGGAGGGAGGGAGGGAGGGAAGTAGAGCGGTTTCAAAGCATTTTACAGAAACTCAGTTGGTTGGCTTGGAGTGTTGTGGGTTTTGATGTGATTGAGTGAGTCCAGGCTGACAGGACAGTGCTGTGGTGAGGCACAGTTTGTTCTCACAAAATCACAGTTTGTGATTCTTAACCTGTATAACCAGTGGCTCTGGTTTGTGTGTTTAACAACGTCACTTGGGAGGGTTCCAGCTATTGTCAGTCCTACCTGGAGATGTTTCTGACTGTGCTGAGATTAACACATATGTGAGTTAGGAGGGAGAGAGAGACTGACGTGTGTGCAGTTGGTGAGTGACAGTGGTAATCCTGCCCTCACAGTCATGGCTGGATAAGGAATCATTTTTTTGGGGAACTCTGCCCCTAACCTCTGGAACCCCAACCCACAAACCCTCCGCCTCGCCCCCTTCCTGGCCTCCTTCAAGTCCTGCCTCAAGAATCTCCTCTTCGACTGTCCCACTGTTCACACCAAATCCCCCCCTTTCCCTCCACGACCCCAGCTCGGGTCTGAAACAAGCTCCTTGGGACATCCTCCTGACGTGAAAGGTGCTATACAAGTGTAATTTTGTTGTGGTTGTTAACCCTACAGCTAAAGCCCTAACATGTGGGATGGACGAACAGAAGAAAATCTTGGCCAGACTTTAATATCACTGATCCCTGACAGTTCAACATCTTGAGACATCCTCCTGATGTGAAAGGTGCTCTATAATGTTATTTTGTATTTGTTGTACTGAGCTGAGCTGACATTGAGCTTGGCTGACACTGAGCTGGGGCTGAGTTGAGCCTGGCTGGGCTGAGCTGATACTGAGTTGGGGCTGAGCTGGGGCTGAGCTTGACTGAGCTTGTCTGACACTGGGCTGAGATAGGGCTGAGCTGGGCTGAGCTGAGCTTGGCTGACACTGAGCTGGGCTGAGCTGAGCCTGGCTGGGCTGACTCTGGCTGGGCTGAGCTGACTTTGGCTGAGCTGACGCTGACCTTAGCTGGGCTGAGCTGACGCTGAACTGGGCTTGGCTGACACTGGGCTGAGCTGGGCTGACAGTGAGCTTGGCTGGAGCTAGGCTGGGCTGGGCTGGGCTGGCACCGAGCTGACAGTCTGGGCTGAGCTGTGTCTGAGCTGGTTCTTTCTGTGAAGCTATTAAATTTAGTTTCATTTCTGCCATATTCAGTCACATTGTGGGCGGCCACATTTCCTGTGCATAAATCTCCCTGTTCCCTCCCTCCTCTCACAGTCTACACAGCAGCTCAGTGTCAGACACAACAACTTTCCACATGAGCAGGAGACAGATCCAAGAGGAGGGCAGGGCCAAACCTCCCGGCAGCTCAGGGATTAAACCCCTCCAGACTCCTCTGCGGGAAATGGCCAGCACCCAGGGGGCCAGCAACGTCCCCAAGGGGGGCAAGAGAGGCAACCCCAGAAACAGCACAGGGCAACAGGACACCGGTCAGTGTGGCAACAGTGGGAGAGAAAGCAACAAGGAGGTAAAGAGCAAGGCTGGCAAAGGGGAGGCTGTGGTGAAGGGCAAGGCTGGCAATGCGGAGGCTGTGGTGAAGGGCAAGGCTAGCAATGGGGAGGCTGTACCAAAGGGCAAGGCTGGCAAAGGGGAGGCTGTACCAAAGGGCAAGGCTGGCAATGGGGAGGCTGTACCAAAGGGCAAGGCTGGCAATGGGGAGGCTGTACCAAAGGGCAAGGCTGGCAAAGGGGAGGCTGTACCAAAGGGCAAGGCTGGCAATGGGGAGGATGTACGAAAGGGCAAGGCTGGCAATGGGGAGGCTGTACTAAAGGGCAAGGCTGGCAATGGGGAGGCTGTACGAAAGGGCAAGGCTGGGAATGGGGAGGCTGTACCAAAGGGCAAGGCTGGCAATGGGGAGGCTGTACCAAAGGGCAAGGCTGGCAAAGGGGAGGCTGTACCAAAGGGCAAGGCTGGCAATGGGGAGGCTGTACCAAAGGGCAAGGCTGGCAATGAAGAGGTGGTGGCTAAGAGCATGGCTGACAGATCTGGTGAGGGGGGAGGCAGGAACTGGCAGGGGGAGGGCAGGGACAGGCAGGGGGAGGGCAAGGACAGGCAGGGGGAGGGCAGGGACAGGCAGGGGGAGGGCAGGGACAGGCAGGGGGAGGATAGGGACAGGCAGAGGGAGGGGAGGGGGAAGCAAGTGGAGGACAGGCTGAGAGAGGTGCTGAATAAGCTGAAGATTCGCAAAGATGAACAAATGGAAGCCTCAAAACTTGTGAATGAGGTGGTCAGCAAGTTAATGCAGCACATCAAAGGGAAACCTGGCTCGTGCTTCCACAAATTCAAGACCATCTCCACCGGCAGCTACTATGAGTCTGTGAAGGTTTGTCCCCCTCTTCCCCTTCTAACCCTTCCCCACCCACCCCCCACCCAATCTACCCCCCATCGGCAGCCAGGCTTTGAGACATTGTACTGACCTGCTCTGCTGTGAAGTCCTGTAGCTCGGTGGTTAGAGAGCTCGCCTCGCAAGCGAGAGGACCTGGGTGCACTTCCTGGGCGGACGCACACAGCTGTTTACCAGCAGTAAATAAGAAACTGGTTGTTAGTCGGTTGGCGGAACGCTTTCCGGTGGTAATAATCCCTTAAAAAAAATAATGTGGTCACTCAGGGGCAAGGGCCACCAAGAGGCACCACACCAGAAAGTGTTCCGCCAACCGACTAACTCAGGTCGGCAGGTGTGACAAGTGGAGTGCCATGAGGATCAGTGCTTGGGCCTCAGCTATTTACAATGTACATCAACGATCTAGATGAGGACATTGAATTTAAAATATCCAAATTTACGGATTACACTAAATTAGGAGGGAGAGCAAACACCAAAGTGACATTAAAAAATGCAGCGCGATATAGATAGGCTAGGTGAATGGGCAGGTAGGTGGCAGATGAAATATAATGTAGGGAAGTTTGAAGTCATCCACCTAGGTAGCAAAAACTGTAGAGTAAATTATTCTTTAGAAGGGGAGAGACTAAATGGTGTTAGTGTTCAAAGGGACTCGGGTGTCCTTGTACACCAGTCACCAAAAGTTAGTTAGCAGGTACAGCAAGCAGTTAGGAAGGCTAATGGTATGTTGGCGTTCATGTTAGAATATAAGAATAGGGAAGTCTTGCTGCAGCCTTATAGGGCCCTGTTGAGACAGCACCTGGAATATTGTGTCCAGTTTTGGTCTCCTTATTTAAGAAAGGATGTGCTCGCCTTGAAGCGGGTACAAATGTAAATTCACTAGGTTGGTACCTGGGATGAGGGGAATGAGTTATGAGGATAGGTTGAGCAATCTAGGCCAATATTCTCTAGAATAAAGAAGAATTAGAAGTGATTTTATAGAAACCTACAAGATTATTAAGGGGCAAGGTAGAGTAGGTAGTGGGAGACTGTTTACCCTGGTTGGAGAAACTGTAACCAGGGGTCACAATCTGAAGATTAGAGGTCAGCCCTTTCCCGCTGAGTTGAGAAAAAGTTTCTTCACTCAGAGGGTAGTGAATTTATGGAATTCTCTTCCCCAAAGGGTTGTGGATGCTCAGTCCTTGAACATATTCAAGACTGAGATTGATAGATTTCTTATGGATCAAGGGATTAAGGGATATGGTGATAAGAACAAAAACAACAACTTAAACTTATAAAGCGTCTTTCACGTTGGGAGGACGTCACAAGGCGCTGCACAGGAGGCGTGTGACCCGAGCTGGGAGGGGAGTGTTCGGGAAGGGGTGAAACACGTAAGGGAGGTCGAAAGGTTCGGGGGGAAACAAAAGGCACGATCGAAGAGGAAAGTCTTCAAACCGGCCTTCAAAGAGGAAAGGGAGGAAACAAGGCGCAGGGATTGGGGGATGGAATTCCATAGGGTGGGAGCGGAGAAATTGAAGGCCCGGCCTCCGATGGTGGGGCGGTTCGGGCGGGGGGCTTGGAGCAGGCCAAGTCCTGCTGAACGGAGGGTCCGGGTGGGCTTATAGGGGGAGAGTAAATCGGTTAAATAGGGCGGGGCAAGGCCGTGTAAGGCCTCGAAGGTGAGAACGAGGATCTTGAACTCGATCCTCTGGAGGATGGGGAGCCAGTGGAGATGGGCGAGGGTGGGGGTTATGTGGTCACGACCTTCCTTTCGTGTTTCACCCCTTCCCGAACACTTCCCAATTCCTCCCTCCAAACTTCCCTCCCCAACTCCCCACCCCATTCAACTCTCCTCTTCCCTCCCCACCATCTCTCCTCCCCTCCCAACTCCTCCCTCCCCTCTCCCTCCTATTCCCAATTATAATCCTAGAATAATAATCAGCTGCAATGCCTTTTCACATCATTACTGTAAAATGCCAGATACTGTGGAGTTCTGCAGTCCTTCCTGAACACTCCCCTCCCAGCTCGGGTCACACGCCTCCTGTGCAGCGCCTTGTGACGTCCTCCCGATGTGAAAGACGCTTTATAAGTTTAAGTTGTTGTTGTTTTTGTTCTTATCACCATATCCCTTAATCCCTTGATCCATAAGAAATGCGGGATAGTACACGGGCTGCAGAGTTTTGGATGACCTGCAGCCTGTGAATGGAGGAGCTGGGGAGGCCGATGAGGAGAGAGTTTCCGTAGTCCATCCGTGAGGTGATGTACGCGTGCATGAGTGTTTCGGCAGCGTGGGCGGGGGGTGAGGTAGTTGCGGAGCCTGGCAATGTTGCGTAGGTGGAAATAAGTGTTGCCGGTCAAGGCACGGATGTGGGGGAGGAAGGAGAGTTTATTGTCGAACGTGATGCCGAGCTTCCTAACTGGCTTTGTGAGGTGGAGAGTACAGCCTTGGATGTTGAGGCTGGCAGCGCCCGATGTGCGGAGGCGTTGGCTTGTGCCAATCAGGAGGGCCTCGGTCTTGCTCACGTTCAATTGGAGGAAGTTGTCCCTCGTCCAGGACTCGATGTCGGACAGACATGCTGTCAGAACATCGATGGTCTGTGGGATGAGGCGGAAAGGTACAGTTGGGTGTCGTCCGCATACATGTGGAAATTTACCCCGTGTTTGTGGATGACATCGCCCAGAGGGAGCGTGTACATGGTGAAAAGGAGGGGGCCGAGGACAGAGCCCTGGGGGACGCCGTGAGAAACTGTGCGGGGGTTTGAGGAAAAACCATTGGAAGATACAAAATGTAGGCGGTGGGTCAGGTAGGAATGGAACCAGTCAAGGACTGTGCCTTGAAGGTTGAGGTGGGAGGAAAGACATTGGAGGAGGATGGATGGATGGGTAGGTAGAGCTAGAATAGATCAGCCATGATTTTATTGAATGGCAGGGCAGGCTCGAGGGGCCGAATGATCTACTCCTGCTCCTAATTCTTATGTTCTTATGTTCAACCCACGACTGTTTGTGGGACACTGCTGTGCGCAATTGGCTGCTGTGATTCGCCCACAAAATATACAGTCAATTACAGTAAACCCTGTGAAGCGCTTTGAGATGTCTAGAAGATGTGGCAAGGAGCTGTATCCAAATATCAAAGATTTTTATTATTATTAAATGTCCATTGTAAATCTATGCCTGATAACCTCCCTCCTCCCACCCCCGTATATTTTCCCCACCACATTTGCTGTGATATGTTGCTGAGGATTTTAATTTCACTTCCATGTTACCCATCACATTGTGTCTTTGGCCAGCTCCATGCCCCCCACCCAACGGTGTGTGTGTTGTGTTTGATACTGTGTGTGTGTCTGACGCTATGTACATGTGTGTTGTTTGACGTTGAATATGATGCTGTGTGTGTGTTTGATGCTGTGTGTGTGTGTATGTGTTTGACGCTCCTTACCTCCCAGCTCTGCCTCCTCGCCCCTCTCCTCCTCTCCGATACCATCAAACTCTCCCATTCATCCGGTACTGTTTCCATTCAGCTCAAAACATCCGCAATAACCCCCATTCTCAAGATCCTCCACATCCCTGCTCTCCAATTACCAGCCCATCTCCAACCCACCTTTTTTCTCTAAGGTCCTTCAAAGAGTTGTTCCTTCCCAACTTCACTCTTTCGTCTCCTTCCACTCCCACCATCTGCCCTTCAATCGGGTTGCTGCGCTGCTCACACATGGTCCCAAATGACATCTTGTCCAACTATGACCAGGGCTCTCTCTGCCTCCTCATGAGAGACAACTTTCTACAGCTGAATGTCAGAAACACCTGTTGGGTCTTTCCTCTCGGGATCTGAAATCCCAACGAATGATACAATACGAAGGGTTGAAACACACCGAGGCCCTCCTGATTGGCTGGCGCCAGCGCCTCTTGCACCTCAGGCACTGGCAGCATCAGCATCCACGGCTGCTCACTCCACCTCATCAGACTGCCCGGAACGTGGGCGTCTTGTTTGACCCCGAACTGTACTTCCTCCCCCACATCCATGCCATGACCATCACTATCTTCCACCACCTGCATAACATCGCCAGACTCCGGCATTGCGTCACCCCCCAGGACACTGAAACTGTCTGTGAGTGTGTGTTTGATGTTGTGTGTGTGTGTGTGTGTGTGTGTGAGTGATTGACACTGTGCTGTCTCTGTAGATCAGAAAACCCAATGAGTTTGACATCATGGTGTTCGTGAAGGTGGAGAGGACGGCACTGACAGAGGCGAACACTACGGGGGCTTTTTACCAGGTGGAGTTCAAGCGATTGGCGAACACAAACCCCCTGAGAGAGTTTCTGCTGGATGACGGAACCCTGTCAGCCTCCAAAATGCTCGAACACTTTCGCAGACTCATCCAAGAGGCAGTCAAATCCATGGCAGGTCAGTGATCCCAGTAGCCCTCTCCCCAATAGCCCCTCTCCAATAGCCCCATCCCCAATCCCCCACTCCCTACCCTTGACTCCAGGACCACTGCTTTCTACAGTTGAATGTCAACAAGAGAGGCTCTCCTGAATGGCTTGCACCAGTGCATTCAGACAGCAGGCACTGGAGGCATCAACCTCCTTGGTTGCTCACTCGACGTTACCAAGCCAGTCAGGAACCTATGTGTCTTGTTCAATCCTCAACTGTCCTCCCTCCACCACATCCAAGCCATGACTCGCTCTGCCTTCCCTCACCTCTGCAATGTTGCCCGATTTTGCCAATACCTTACCCCCAAGGCCACTGAAACCCTTATTCATGCTTTCATTACATCCCAGCTTGATTACGCAAATGCTCCGCTTGCCGGCCTTCCGAATTCCTCCCTCCACAGGTTGCAGATAATCCATAACTCTGCGGCCCATGTCCTCCACAGCTCCAAGCTTCATGACCCCATCTCCTCCATCCTCGCCCGACTCCATTGCCTTCCCATCATCCAGAGGATCCAATTCAAGTTCCTGGTCCTCACATTCCACTCCATTGAATTCGCCCCACCCTACATCCGTGAACTCCTAACCACCTACCAACCCGCCCACCCCCTCTGCTCAGCAGGTCCGTCCTACTCCAGATCTCCCGACCCACCTGCCCCACCATTGGTGGGTGAGCCTTTAGCCACTCTGCCCCCAACATCTGGAACTGCATCCCGCAGTCCCTCCTTGGCCTCCTTCAAGTCCCGCCTCAAGACCCACCTTATTGACGGATCCCATTGGTCACTCCAAATCCCCAACTTTCCCTCCATCCTCCCTGTCCCAAACCCCAGCTCAGGTCTGAAACAATGACTGTCCAGCGCCTTGGACACCTGACGTGAAAGGCACTATACAAGTGTAATGTTGTTGTTGTTGTGCCCTGACATGCTCATTGCTCTGCCCTGAGACACTCACTGTGCTCTGCCCCTCACTGTACCCTACCCTGACAGTCACTGTGCCCTGACACTCACTGTACCCAGCCCTGACACACTCACTGTACCCAGCCCTGACACACTCACTGTGCCGACACACTCACTGTGCCCTGACACACTCACTGTGCCCTGACACACTCACTGTGCCGACACATTCCCTACCCTGACACACTCATTGTGCCCTGACACACTCACTGTGCCCCAACACTCACTGTGCCCTGACACACTCACTGTGCCCTGACACACTCACTGTGCTCTGACACACTCCCTACCCTGACACACTCACTGTGCCCTGACACACTCACTGTGCCCTGACACACTCACTGTGCCCTGACACACTCCCTACCCTGACACACTCATTGTGCCCTGACACACTCACTGTGCCCCAACACTCACTGTGCCCTGACACACTCACTGTGCCCTGACACACTCACTGTGCCCTGACACACTCACTGTGCCCTGACACGCTCACTGTGCCCTGACATGCTCACTGTGCCCTGACACGCTCACTGTGCCGACACGCTCACTGTGCCCTGACACGCTCAGTGCCCTGACACGGTCAGTGCCCTGACACGCTCACTGTGCCCTGACACGCTCACTGTGCCCTGACACGCTCACTGTGCCCTGACACGCTCACTGTGCCCTGACACGCTCACTGTGCCCTGACACGCTCACTGTGCCCTGACATGCTCACTGTGCCCTGACATGCTCACTGTGCCCTGCCTGACAGACAAGTCTGTGATAGTCCAGAGAAAGAAGCCAGGCAGCCCTGCGGTGACTCTCCTGATTGGGGAGGGTTCGGAGGAGATCTCGCTGGACATGGTGCTGTCGCTGGAGATCCAGTCCAACTGGCCCCCCAGCACCGACGATGGCCTCGACATCTCCCACTGGCTGGGCACCAAAGCCAGGACAGGGTTCCGCCAATCCGAGTTTTACCTTGTGCCAAAGCAGCCAACAGATGAAGCAAAGGACAAAAAGCAGGATCCTTCCCAACCTCTCAAAGGTAATTTTTGCAATTCCCTGCCCTCCCAATCTCCCTCCCCTTCCAACTCCCCTGTCAATTCCTCCTTCCCCTCCCAATTTGCCTCCCCTCCCAAATCTCTCTCCCCTTCCATCCCAATTCCTCCCTCCCCAACTCCCCACCCCATTCAACTCTCCTCTTCCCTCCCCACCATCTCTCCTCCCCTCCCAACTCCTCCCTCCCCTCTCCCTCCTATTCCCAATTATAATCCTAGAATAATAATCTGCTGCAATGCCTTTTCACATCATTACTGTAAAATGCCAGATACTGTGGAGTCCTGCAGCTCAGTGGTTAGAGCATTCGCCTTACAAGTGTAAGACCTGTGTTTCGAATCCAGGCAGGTCAGGGTGAAACCTTCGGCAAGTTTCCTTACTTCACATACCTAATAATACTCCTCAAAAAAACCCTATAATAAATAGGTCGTTTCAATCCACAGCTGTTTGTGGGACACTGCTGTAGGTGAAATTCGCTCCCGCATTTCGCCCACAAATATACAGTCAATTCACTATGCTGTGAAGCGTTTTGAGGCGTCTAGAAGACGTGAAAAGTGCTATATCAAATGCAAGGATTATTATTATAAAGTGAATTGATTGTGTAATTTGGGGCGAAAGGCGGCAGCCGATTGTGCACAGCAGTGTCCCACAAACAGGTGTGGTGACCAAGCTATTTTTGAAGGAATTATTATTAACTCTTGAAAATTGATCCTCTAATTGACTAACAACGGGGTTCTTATTTACTGCTAGTTAAACAGTAGCATGTGGAGAATGGAAACTTGCTTAAGCTTTTGCTCTGCCTGGGATCGAACTCGCTTGTGAGGCATGGGCTCTAATGACTGAGCTGCAGGACTGTGACAGAGACGTGGCTGATCTCATTCCCTCTCACTGTCGCTGTTACAGAGTCGTGGAGAATCTCATTCTCACACATTGAGAAACAGATGTTAAAGAATCACGGCAGTGAGAAGACGTGTTGTGAAGAGACAGGACCAAACTGCTGCAGGTGAGATTCCCCTCGGTTCCTGAGCCAGGAGAGTCCACAGTATTCCAGGCACAGCCCAGCCTAGCTCATCAGCAGGACCTGGAAGGGCAGACCAGTCACTGAGTCATTCCCACTCACTCAGCTCCTGTTACCCTGCAGCCAAAGCCCTAACAATAACAAAATTACATTTAACATCGCCTTTCATATCAGGAGGATGTCCCAAGGATGTTGGTCTATCAGTGTATTGGACCTGAGCTGGGGGCAGGAATTGGAAAGGGTGGAGGGAGGAGGGGGTGGGGGTGGAAAGTAGGTTGATCAAAAGCAGGGTCGAAGGGGAGGGTGTTGAGAAGAGTCTTGAAGGAGGTGAGGGATAGAGGAGGGGAGACTGTGGGATGGAGTTCCAGACGGTGGGGCAGGCGAGGCAAAGGACATGAAACAGGCCAGAGCCCGCTGAGGGGAGGGAGCTGGCGGGTTGGTAGGGAACTAGGAAGTTAGCAGTGGTAGAGGGGAATGAAGCCACGGAGGGCTTTGAAGGTGAGGACCAGGATCTTCAACTGTATCCACTCTGTGATGGGAAGCCAGTGGAGTTGAGTGAGAATGTGGGTGATGGGGTCATGGAGCCTGGTGTGGGAGAGGACATGGACAGCAGAGTTTTGAATGATCTGCAGCCTGTGGAGGAGGATTTGGGGAGGCCGACAAGCAGGGAGTTTGCTAGGTGTTATGAATAAATCTATGAGGATCTCAGGGGGCTAATGTTAGGTTGGTCCTAACTGGACAAGCAGCGGGGAAGCTTGGCCAGACAGTGATATCGATGGTAAGCTATTGTGTGGTTTAACTGGTTAGACTCCAGCAGTTACCCCAACACACACTCTGGGCCTCCCCTCCTCCACCCCAAGCCTTGGCACTTGCAAATCTGTGCCCAATACTCTCTGGAATCAGGTGATTAGGATGTGAACCTCCAGTGAGAGAGTGTGCATTCCAATCCAACAATCTATCTCTGGGATGTCCACGTGTAGGGGATGGGAGACTGGAATTCTCATCTTGGTTTGGAGACTCTTTAATCACGGTGATGGGTTTTCAAATTGGTTAGATACCGAACTGAGCAAAAAAAAGCCCTGCCCTGATTGTGAGTGTAACAATCAGGGCAGGGCTTTTTTTTTTTGCAAGTTTCCTTACTCCGCACGCCTGATAATAATCCATCCAAATGAAACACACAATAAAAATGGGTCATTTTGAACCCATCAGTTTGTCGGACACTGCTGTGCGCAATTGGCTGCCGCGTTTAGCCCACAAATATAGTCAATTCACTTTACAGTATATTCGGTGTAGTGCTTTGAGACGTTGATAAAATGTGAAAATCGCTATATCGAATGCAAAGATTATTATTATTATATTATTTAGGAAATCTTGTCTGAAGCTGTTGAAATATCTGGTCAGTGAAGTGAAGGAGAGGCATCCGCGCAAGTTTTCCAAACTCTGCTCATATCACGCCAAAACCACGCTGTTTCACGCCTGCGTCTCTCGACCCAAAGACAGACAGTGGGTTAAGCGGGACCTGGAGAGGTGTTTCTCTCAGCTGGTGAGAGATTTCCTCCAGCACCTGGCCGACCACAACCTTCCACACTTCTTCATCCCCGGCTACAACCTCTTCAGCGAACAGCTGATTCAACCCAAAGACATCAAAGCTCTCCGGGTTATCATCCAGAGCCAACTGGACAATAACTTTCCTATGTTCTCCTCCAAGTGAAGCACCCGCCTTTGAGGGATTGGGTCACAGGAAGCTGTAAAACTACTCCTAAACCTACAAACAGTCACTACATTTTACAGCGTAGACCCTGAGTGACTGTGTGATGCTGTGTGGGTGTCACTGTGTCAATTTTATTATTAAATGGGATTCCTCTGCCCTGAACTGTGTCCCTTTTTCCTGAACATTAACAATTGCTGTTACCAGGCCTGTCTGTACCTGAGGCTTAACAAGGAGGAGGTGACATCAGCAACCGCCCAGGACCTAACCCAAGCAGGGACCCGGCTACCTGGCCGGTAACTCCACAACAGGGGGCTGGTGTTTACTGCAATGTGTGTGTGTGAGAGAGTATTTGCATATGAATGAGAACATGATCATGTGTTTGAGTGTGAATGAGTGTGTATGAATGTGTATTTGTGTGAGTGAGTGAGTGAATGTGAGAGTGTAAGAGTGTGATGTCTGTCTGTCTGACTGATGGACGTGTGGAAACCCAATAACAACAATATTGCACCTATATAGCGCCTTTCATATCGGGAGGACGTCCCAAAGCGCTGAACAGTCAGGTCGGGACTCGAGCTGGGGGGGGGGGGGGAAGGGAGGGTCGGGGTAGGGGTAAGGGTAA
Source organism: Hydrolagus colliei (assembly GCA_035084275.1). Taxonomy (NCBI): domain Eukaryota; kingdom Metazoa; phylum Chordata; class Chondrichthyes; order Chimaeriformes; family Chimaeridae; genus Hydrolagus; species Hydrolagus colliei. Next base: position 42,609,931 of record CM068744.1, read on the forward strand.
GGAGAGGGGTGGGCCGAAGAGGAAGATCTTGAGACTGGCCTTGAAGGAGCAAAGGGAGGTGGCAAGGCAGAGGGGCTACGGGATGGAGTTCCACAGTGTGGGAGCAGAGAGGCTGAAAGCCCGGCCACCGATGGTTGGGCGGTTAGGGCAGTGGACGTGGAGCAGGCCTGAGTCTGCTGAACGGAAGGTGCAGGCAGTCTGATAGGGAGACAGCAGGTCAGAGAGATAGGCGGCGGCAAGTCGGGGGCAATGTGAGGACAATCAACCTGTTGCTGAAGAGACTCCTAACCAAGCTGAGAATTCGATGTCTCTCAGTACCACGTGGAAATCCCAGCCAGGTCAGCTGGAGTCAATCTGTGGATGGATCTCTCCGCCGACCTCATTCCAGAGAGTATTAGGCGCGCGTTGACAAGAGCCACAGCCTGGGGTAACCACAGCTACACTGGTTAGTACAGACAGCCAGCTCAGTGTGTCAGCATTAAACTGTTTATTACTGTATGCAGACAACTGTCACATAATAGACACCCCCAATATACACACAAACCTCCACCCCCAATATACACAGTCCCCACCTCTCATAACTTTCAGAATAAACAAACGGTCCTCCCATCCCCTAAATAAATACAGAGTGGGAATGTAAGTAACAGTGTCTGAGGGGAAAATGAGAATAAATAGACAACAAATCCCCCACAGCGCAGATTGGGGGGGGGGGGGGGAGGGGGAGGGGGAAAGGGAAAGCTATCGACAGCCCCCATCCCCACCAACTGTAGCTTTTAACAGGGTTCAATATGGAAAAGGAACATGTAGAGCATCATCAGCAACATGCAAATAAACACGTTCCTGCCATCACTGTCTCCTCATTAAAAACTCTCATTAAACAGGACACTGGGGCAGAGAGAGAGAGACAGAGGGGGAGAGAGAGACGGGGGAGCGAGAGAGAGGGGGGGCGAGAGAAACGGGGGAGCTAGAGAGAGGGGGAGAGATGGGGGAGCGAGAGAGAGATGGGGGTAGAGAGAGAGAAAGGGAGAGAGGGGGAGTAAGAGAGGGGGGGGGGGAGAGAGAGAGAGCAAGAGAGTAGGGGAGAGAGAGGGGGAGAGAGAGACAGGGGGAGCGAGAGAGATAGGCAGAGGGGAGCGAGAGAGAGCAAGAAAAAAAGAGCAAGTGAGCGAGAGAAAGAGCACGGGGGCTGTGGCTGTGGTGGGGGCTGTTGCTGTGGTGGGGGCTGTAGTTGTGGTGGGGGTTGTGGTGGGGCTGCTCAGTATCTCTGTGATGAAAGGAAACACCAATCAGTGTCTGTGCGGCTTCACACTGCCCCCCACCCCCCGTGGCCCTAATCTCTGTACCCCACACCCCTTATGTTCCTGCTCTCCATACCGCCTGTGTGTACCACGTGTGTGTGTATGTGTACCTGTGTGTGTGTACCCCGTGTGTGCGTGTACATCCGTGTGCTTGTACCCCTTTGTTTATGAGTACAACAACAACTACTTTGATTTATATAGTGCCCTCCACGCCAGACGGCGTCCCAGAGCGCTTCACAGTAGCGGATCCCGGGACCGAGCCAGGAGCAGGGGCAGGAAGGTGACCAAAAGCTCGGTCGAAGAGAAAGGTCTTCAACTGTGACCTGAAACTGGGAAGAGAGTGGGCGTGGCGAAGCGAGTGAGGAAGTGAGTTCCAGAGCCTCAGGGCGTAGTGGCTACAGGCACGGCCGCCGAGGGTGGAGCGGAGGACTTGGGGGATATGTAGGAGGCCAGACCCAGAGGAGCGAAGGCAGCGGTTGCTGGGTTGTGGGGAGAGATCAGAGAGATATGGGGGGTGCAGAAGAGTGGAGGGATTTGAAAACAAGGGTGAGGATCTTGAAGTTGATCCTCTCTGGGACAGGGAGCCAGTGAAGTCTGGCAAGGACTGGGGTAATGGGGGAGCGAAGCATAGAGTGGGTGAGTATGCAGGCGGCAGAGTTTTGGATAAGCTGGATTTTGTGGATTGTGGTGGAGGGGAGACCGGCGAGGAGGGCGTTGCAATAGTCCAGCCGAGAGGTGACAAAGGCGTGGACCAAGGTTTCGGCGGCTTTTAAGGTGAGGTATTGCCGGAGACGGGCGATCCGTTGGAGGTGATAGAAGGCAGTGCTGCTGACGGACCGGATGTGGGGGAGGAAGGACAGTTGGGGGTCGAACCTGATGCCAAGGTTGCGCACAGGTTCGGTGAGTTTTAGGGGCAGTCCGGGAAGGTGGAGGAGGTGAGAGCCATGTGAATGGTGAGAGCCAAGGAGTATGGCCTCTGTCTTGTCGACATTCAGCTCCAAGAAATTTGTGCTCATCCAGCCTCTGATGTCCGAAAGGCAGGCTGACAGAACATCAGGGGACTGGGGGTCACAAAGTGAAGTGGAGCGATAGAGTTGGGTGTCATCTGCGTACATGTGGAAGTGTGCCCCATGTCTGCGGATGACATCCCCAAGAGGGAGTGTGTAGATGAGGAAAAGGAGGGGGCCAAGGATGGATCCCTGGGGTACCCCGCAGGTAACTGGGTGAGTGCGGGAGGAAAAACCGTTTGTGGAGATGTACTGCTGGCGGTTTGTGAGGTAGGACTCGAACCAGGCGAGTGAGGTCCCACTGAGGTGGATGATGGAGGACAGGCGGTGGAGGAGGATGGCATGGTCGACTGTGTCAAAGTCAGCCGACGGGTCCAGGAGGATAAGGAGGCAGAGGGAGCCCTGGTCACAGATAGAGAGGATGTCGTTTGTGCCTTTCACAAGCGCAGTCTCTGTACTGTGGGCAGGGCGGAAACCGGACTGGAGGGGTTTAACGAGGGAGTGGGAGGAGAGGTGGGCGCGGAGTTGGTTTGCGACGCTGTGTACCCATGTATGTGTGTGGGGTACCTGTGTGTGTATACCCGTTTGTGTGTGTATACCCGTTTGTGTGTGTACCCCCCTGTGTGTACCCCCCCTGTGTGTGTGTGTACCCCTGTGTGTGTGTGTGTGTGTGTGTGTAACCCTGTGTGTACCTTGTGCTCCTGCTCTCTCCGCCGCTCACTGTGACCTGACGACACATCTCTCTCCATCTCCCTCTTCAGTTTGTTTTGCTGATAGCGGGAAGCCATGGTCACCAACTCATCAGGTACAGGCTGGGAGAGAGACACAGTTACACTGATGCACACACACACACAGGTGCAGGCTGGGGAGAGAGACGCCATACTGCCACACACACACACACATGCACAGGTACAGGCTGGCGAGAGAGACAGTCACACTGACACACACACAGGTACAGGCTGGGGGAAAGAGACAGTCACACTCACACACAGACACACACAGGTACAGGCTGGGGCAGAGAGACAGTCACACTCTCACACGCACACTCTCACACACAGTGACACACAGACAGGGTACCTGAGAGGCTCTGTGTAGAATGGCGATCAGATCGGAGGCGAATCTCCAGTCAGTCCTGGTGACCAGGGTGATCGCTATTCCCGAGCGGCTGCAACACACAGAGCGGCCAGAATCAGCCTCAGCCACTCACCACCCCCACTCCCCGGCAGGCAGTGAGGTGTAGTGCAGTGTGGAGCAGTGTGAGGTGTAGTGTAGGACAGCGTGGTGAGATGGGCTCAAGGGAAGGGAACTGCAGATTCTCAAAAAGTGACATCGACGTGATGTCTTTCATTTTAAATAAATTAAACAACTAACCCCCCCTCAAACACCCCAACCGCAGCCACCCACCCTCACATTCCCCCACCCCTCTTCATTGCCAAAGTCTTAGAACGCGTTGTTGCCGAAAGAACTCCACGCCCACCTCTCCTCCCACTCCCACCTCTCCTCCCACTCCCTTTTCAACCCCCTCCAAACCGGTTTCCGCCCTGCCCACAGAACAAAGACTGCGCTTGTGAAAGTCACAAGCGATGTCCTCTCAATCTGTGGCCAGGGCTCACTCTGCCTCCTTGTCCCCCTGGACCTCTCCGCCGCATTCAACACATTCAATCATGCCATGCTCCACCGCCTCAGTGGGACCGCACTGGCCTGGTTCGAGTCCTACCTCACAAACCCCTGAATCCTCTGCTCCACCATTCAGCCACTACACCCCAAGGCTCTGGAACTCCCTTCCTCACACCTCTTCCCTTCACCTCGCCCCCTCTCTTCATACTTTCAGGTCTCAGCTAACTAAAGACGATTCTTTTCAACCGCGCCTTCGGTCACCTTTTTCCCTCTCCCTGTGGCTTGCTCCCAGAATCCATTATTGTGAAGCGCTCTGAGACACTGTTCAGTGTGGAGGACACTATAGAAATCTAAGTTGTTGTTGTAGAGCAGTGTAGTGAAGGTGAGGTGTAGAGCAGTGTAGTACAGTAGTGAAGGGTGTAGTGTAGAGTCTGCTCACTCCGCCCGCCGTGTCTGCCTGATGTAGTGAGGTGTAGTGAGGGTGATGGTGCAGTGTAGTGAGGGTGTAGTGTAGTGTGAGGGGTAGTGTGAGGGTGTAGTGTAGAGCTAGCTCACCCCGCTCGCCCTGTCCGGCCTATCCGGTGGACGTACTCCTCAATATTCCGAGGGAAATCGAAGTTGATTACATGAGAGATATCCTGGACATCCAACCCCCGGGCGGCCAGGTCAGTGGCTATCAGGATCCTCACCCTCCCTGGGGGACATACATGTCTCTACATCCTCACACAGTCACTACACCCTCCCTCACACACACCCACTACACCCTCACACATACCCTCACACGCAGTCACTACACCCTCACATACACAACCAGGTCAGTGGCAATCAGGATCCTCACCCTCCCTGACACACACACACACACACACACACAGTCACTATACCTCCTCTATTACAGTCACGACACCCTCACACACACCCTCACACAGTCACGACACCTCCTCTCTCACAGTCACTACATCTCCTCTCTGTCAGTCACTATACCTCCTCTCTCACACAGTCACTACACCTCCTCTCTCACAGTCACTACACCTCCTCTCTCACACAGTCACTACATCGCTCTCTCACACAGTCACTACACCTCCTCTCAGTCACAACACCTCTTCTCTCTCACAGTCACTACACCTCCTCTCTCACAGTCACTACACCTCCTCTCTCTGTCACAATACCCCCTCTCGCGCACAGTCACTACACCTCCTCTCTCTGTCACAATACCCCCTCTCGCGCACAGTCACTACACCTCCTCTCTCTGTCACAATACCCCCTCTCGCGCACAGTCACTACACCTCCTCTCTCTGTCACAATACCCCCTCTCGCGCACAGTCACTACACCTCCTCTCTCTCACAGTCACTACACCTTCTCCTCTCTCAATCATTACACCTCCCCACTCACTACACCGCCTCTCACAGTCACTACTTCCTCTGTCACACACAGTCACTATCAGACAGGATGTCCTCCCAGCTGCTGTGCATCCCTGACTCGGCCACACCCCCTCCCACACCTGCTTCAAGGCAATTGACGGGTATGTGTCTGGGGGCGGGGTGGGGGCCAGTTGGTGTGGGGGTGGGGCTGGTGTTTGAGAGTAGAGCTGGGCTGTGGGCGGGGCAGTGTTGTGGGTGGGGCAGTGTTGTGGGCGGGGCTGTGGTTGGGTGGGGCTGTGGTGTGGGCGGGGCTATGTTGGGGGCTGTGGTGTGCGCACAGCTGTGGTGTGGGCGGATCTATGGTGGGGGCGGGGCTGTGGTGTGGGTGGGTCTATGTTGGGGGCAGGGCTGTGTTGGGGGCTGGGCTATGATGTGGGTGTGGCTGTGCTAGGGGCTGTGGGTGGGGCTGTGTTGAGGGCGGGGCTCTGATGTGGGTGGGGCTATGTTGGGGGCAGGGCTGTGTTGTGGGTGGGGCTTTGGGAAGGGCTGTGGGCGGGGCTGTGTTGTGGGTGGGGCTTTGGGTAGGGCTGTGGGCGGGGCTGTGGTGTGGGCGGGGCTGTGTTGTGGGTGGGGCTTTGGGCAGGGCTGTGGGCGGGGCTGTGTTGTGGGCGGGGCTGTGGTGTGGGCGGGGCTGTGTTGTGGGTGGGGCTTTGGACAGGGCTGTGGGCGGGGCTGTGTTGTGGGCGGGGCTGTGGTGTGGGTGGGGCTTTGGACAGGGCTGTGGGCGGGGCTGTGGTGTGGGCGGGGCTGTGGTGTGGGTGGGGCTTTGGGCAGGGCTGTGGGCGGGGCTGTGTTGTGGGTGGGGCTGTGGTGTGGGCGGGGCTGTGTTGTGGGTGGGGCTTTGGGCAGGGCAGTGGGCGGGGCTGTGTTGAGGGCTACCTTCCCGGAAGTCCTCCAGCGCCTGCTCCCGGTCACACTGCTCCCGGTCCCCGTGTAGTGACTGAACTGCCAGCCCCTGCAGGCTCAGGTCACTGGACAGGTCATCAGCCCTGAAACACACACACACAGTCATAGACACACTGTCACACAGACATAGTCATACACACACACACAGTCACACAATAATAATCCTTGCATTTGGTAGTCATACACACACAGTCATATAGTCACAGTCACACAAACAGTGAGTGCATGTGTGCGTGCAGCGTGCATTAGTTAGTGAGTGAGTGAGTGAGTGAGTGAGTGAGTGAGTTGGAGACAAACATACGTGAGTTTCCTGCCCACAAAGATGATGACTTTGTGGTGAGGCCTCATGCTCAGTATAAACTGTTGTGTGTATCTCCTCTTCTCCTCCTCCATCATCACCAGCACAGTCTGCTCCACACTGCTGACAGCCTGCAAACACAGCAACACTCACACATGCACACTCACTCACACATGCACTCACACATGCACACACAGTGCTGACTGCCTGCAAACACAGCAACACTCACAAACACTCATACACACTCACTCACTTCACTCACTCACATACTCAGTGCTGACAGCCTGCAAACACAGCATAACTTACATACACACTCACATAAACACACATACACTCACACTGTACTAACCGCCTGGGGGCAGTGTCACAGTGTCACACACACCCACAACCTCACGCAGCATGTGTGTATAAGTGTGTGTACCGTATATATGTACATGTATGTGCGTATGAGTGTTTATTTGTATATTAGGATGTCCTCCTGACACAAAGGCGCTACGTGTGTGTGTTTGTGTGTTTATGTGTCCACCACCGCACCAAGTTCCGTGACTCCATCTCCCCCGACCATTGGCTCCCCATCATCCAGGAGATTCAAGATCCTGGTACTCACAATTAAAGCTCTCCACAACCTCGCCCACCCTACATCCGTGACCTCCTATCCCCTTATCAATCTGCTTGCCCCCTCCGCTCAGCAGGCTCTGTGTGTGTGTGAGTTTGCATGTGTGTTCGTGTGTGTGTAGCTGAGGGTAACTCACTGCCAGGTCCAGGGTCCCAACATATACCATCATCGGTTCCTTCAGGTAGGTCTTGGACAGTCTGCGTACTCCGTTAGGCCATGTGGCACTGGGGAGAGAGAGTCACACACAATAAGCCATGGAGCAAATGATCACTTGTATTAAAAATAATAATAATACATTGATCATTTCAATCCACGACTGTTTGTGGGACAATAACAACAAAATTACATTTGTAGAGTGCCTTTCAAATTAGGAGGACGTCCCAAGGGGCTGAACAGTCAGGGGATGGGGGGGGGGGGGGGTGCGGAGAGGGGAGTGGAGGGCAGGAGGGGCGAAGAGGAGGGGGGAGGGGAGGGGTTTGGGAGAGTAGGAGAGGGGCAGTTTGTGTGAGTGACTGTTTGTGGTGATGTTGGAAGGTGATTTCATATGAAAAGGTCACTGGGACCATCTGGGAGTCGTTTGGAAAGCATGCAGTAATTTGGTGTTTAAGTGTAAAATTCTGTTCAAGAGAAAAGATCCTCCTTATAAATATAATCATTCTTAAATCGTATCATCAAGTCATCGAGACGTCTGAAAAGTTTGACAGAATATACTGTAAAGTGAATTGACTGTATAGTTTGTGAGTGAAACACCGCATCCAATTGCGCTCAGCGACGCCCCACAAACCAATGGTAGTTTTGAGTGACTGTGTTTGTTGAAGGGTTATTAGATCAAATTAGGTGATGGTGATAGGGAACCAATGGAGCCTGGCAATTGCTGGGGTGATGGGTTGGGGGGGGTTTAGTGTGTGATCAGGAGACAAGGGAGGGCTGGGGTGATGGTAGAGAGTGTTTAGTGTGTAATACGGAGGCAGTGGAGCCTGGCGAGGGCTGGGGTGATGTACAGAGAGGATAGCTAGTGGAGCTGTGATGAAGGTGGGTTCCTCACCTGGTCATTAAGGTCTGTCTATCTGGACGAATATCCAAAATAATCTTCATGATCTGGGGCTCAAACCCCATGTCCAGCATCCGATCAGCCTCGTCCAACACCTGCCACAGAGCAGCCCGTCACCCCACCTCACCCCATCACCCAGTCACCTCACCCTGTCAACCCCTCACCTCACCCCATTACCCCCTCACCTTACCCTGTCACCCCTCACCTCGTCATCCCCTCACCTCACCCCATCAGCTCCTCATCCCATTACCCCCCTCCCATCACCCCTCACCCCATTACCCCCCTCACCTTACCCCATCACCCCTCATCTCACCCCATTACCCCGTTCACCTTACCCCATCACCCCTCACCCCATTACCCCCCTCACCTTACCCCGTCACCCCTCATCTCACCCCATTACCCCCTCACCTCAACCCGTCACCCCACCCCATCAACCCATCACCCCACCCCATCAACCCATCACCCCACCCTGTCAACCCATCACCCCACCCTGTCAACCCATCACCCCACCCTGTCACTCCGTCACCCCATCTTGTCACCCCGTCACCTCACCCTGCCCCTCCGTCACCTCACCCCATCACCTTGTCACCTCAGCGCCAGACAGTCAGCAACACTCACACCTGATACACTGCTGTAGCTCAGCGCTCACTCCACATACCTCTGTTTGTCGGATGGACACTGCTGTGCACAATTGGTTGCTGAATTTCACTCCCAAGATCTTACTGGAAAATGTAGAGCCACTGACACTGTCACATCCCCAACTCTGTCAGCCTCATAACCAGGAGTCAGAACCAGCAGAGAAAGGAGAAGGAGAGGGAGAGGGCGAGAGGAGAGCAGAGCTGCCAACCTTTTTTTTAAACAAAAAAAAGTATTCCTGAAAGCTAAAAACAGTATTTTGTAGTAAAAAAAAGTATTTTCCCCAGAACCTACCGGTACTGAATGAAAAAATTACAGCGCAAAAAGATGCCAAGTAAAATGGGACTTCAAAACCCCCTGCGTGGCAAAAATTGCGTTTAGCGGGAGGTCCCTACTGTGTTTCCGTTTATGAAAAACATTGTTCCCAGTAATGCCTTGAGCCTAGCCTAGCGCTAACACTTACAGTGTATCAGCGACGGCATAAGATAGATAGCACTGCTATTGAAGGCAGGGAGAGAGAGTTAGAGAGAAAGAGACTGAGACAGAGAGAGAGACTGTGAGTGAGACTGTGACAGCCAGAGACTCAAACAGAGAGAGAGAAAGAGACACAGAGAGAGAAAAAGAGAGAGAGCGCGACCGAGACAGACAGAGAGAGAGACACACATAGAGAGAGAGAGAGAGACACACACAGAGAGAGAGAGACACAGAGAGACACAGAGGGAGACTGAGACAAGGAGAGACAGACAGAGAGAGAGGGAGACACAGAGGGAGAGAGAGACACACAGAGAGAGAGAGAGAGACAGAGGGAGACTGAGACAGAGAGAAGGAGAGACAGACAGAGAGAGAGACACACACAGAGGGAGACTGAGACAGAGAGAAGGAGAGACAGACAGACAGAGCATGGAATTTCCAAAATTCGGATTTTCCAAAAAACGTATTTTAACAAGAAAAATCGTACTGCCGTATTTACTTCAATTTACCGTACTAAATATGGCAAAAACGTAGAGGTTGGCAGCTCTGGGAGAGGGGGATGGGGGGTGGGGGGAATGACAGTAGGGGGAGAGGGGGGAGAAAGAGAGAGGGAGAGAGTGGGAGAAAGACAAGCAGAGACACATCTATCCATCTATCGATAGATCAATAAATCCACATCATGTTCTCATTAACCAGGTAATGTCCTCACTAACCAGGTCCTCACTAACCAGGTAATGTCCTCTCTAATCAGGTAACCGGGTCCTCACTAACCAGGTAGGTGATGCTCTTCAGGTTGATGAGGTTATTCATCTGCAGATCGTTTAGCCGGCCGGGGGTGGCTATAACAATGTCCACTCCTCTGGTCACCACTTTAATCTGCTCTCGCCGGCTTCCTCCCCCGTAAACACACACACTGCAACACAAGGCAGGTGCCGTCAGAGAGGAGAGGGAGAGTGAGAGAGGGAGAGACACATCGCAAGTCAGAGGACTTGGGTTCGATTCCAGGCAGAACGAAACCTTTGGCAAGTTTCCTTACTCCACACACCTCGGTCCCCCTCCCACACACTTTCCTCCCTTCCTCCCTTGTCTCTCCAAGTCCTATCTCAAACCTGTTCTCTTCAGCCACCCCCGCCCTCCACCCCACCCCAACCCCCTGCTCGGGGCCAAATCCCTGGGACGTCCTTCTGACGTGAGAGACAGACTGTGTGTATGTCAATGTAAAATGTTGGTGTTTACCCAGCAGTATGTATGAGGTGGTTGTTGGGTCAATTGGAGGGTTGATTGTGGTACACTGTGGTGGGAAATCAGCTGCCACATTTCACCCACAAAATAGACAGTCACTACAACAACAACAAGAAAATTACACTTGTATAACGCCTTTCACGTCAGAAGGACGTCCCAAGGATGTCTGGACAGTCACTGTTTCAGAGCCAAGTTGAGGACAGGATGGTGGAGGGAAGGGGGGAATTAGGAGTTGCCAATGGATCCATTGAAGGGGGTCTTGAGGCGAGACTTGAAGGAGGCCAGGGAGGGGGCAAGGCGGAGAGACAGGACAGCAACAACAACAACCACAAGAAATAGACAGTCACTACAACAACAAATAGACAGTTACTACAACAACAACAACATACAGCGCCTTCCGCGCCGGGCGGGGTCTCCGAACCCGAGGCTGAGGCAGGGGGAGGGAAAGGTCGCCATGTGACTGCCTGGTTTCTCTACACAGATGGGATCTGACAGAATCTCTTTATAACACAACAACAACTCAACATTCTCACTGGTACAGAACATATCTGATGTGGGGAGGACGTCCCAGAGCGCTCCTCATCATGAGGAGTTTTGATGAAATTTAACACGATTGTGGCCAGGACACCAGCAGAGAGTATTTGTGTGTGGTGGGCGGAGAGATTTGGATGTCAAATGTCTGTGTGTATTGTGCATATTGTGTGTGTGCGGGGATGTGTGTGTGGTGCATGTGTATGTGGGGACAGGGATGTGTGTGTGACTGGAGATGGCCAGTAACAGTGTGAGTGATTCTCACCTCTGTATGCCTTTGTATGTGTATTTGCTGCACTCCTGTTGTATCTGCAGAGCCAGCTCCCTGGTGGGTGTCAGCACCAGCATCCCTGGTCCATCTTGTTTGTCCCTGGGCCTGAGAGACCAGAGAGAAGGTTAGCACCGGCTACAGTCACCCACCCACCTCACGCTCACAGAAACCTCACTGCACCCGGAGGGGGGGGCCTGGAAATCGGGGGTTATCGCACTCGCCTTACAAGTGAGAGAGAGACTTGTGTTTCGAATCCAGGCAGGTCAGGTCAGGGCATAACCTTGGGCAAGTCTCCTTACTCCACACATACACGAACACATACACGCCTGATAATAATCCCTCCAAAATAAAACACAATAAAAAATAAAAAAAATTAAAAAAAACACAAAATACTGCAGATGCTGGGAATTTGAAACAAAGACAGAAGTTGCTGGGAAAACTCAGCAGGTCAGGCAGACAATAATAAAATTGGTCATTTCAACCCACGACTGTTTATGGGGACAATGCTGTGCGCAATGACTGCCGCATTTCACCCACACATATACAGTCAATTCCCTTTACAGTATATTGTGTGAAGCGCTTTGAGACACAGTCTGGAGAGAAGATGTGAGAAGCAATATGTCAAATACAAGGATTATTATTATTATTAAACATTGGGCAAGTTTCCTTACTCCACATGTATGTTTATCAGCAGTGAGAAGGAACCCACTTGTTAGTTGTCAGATCACTTTGTGGGGGTAATAAATAGATAAATAACTGATGACATCAATCCCTGACTGTGTGTGGGAGGGCGCTGCTGTACACAATTGGAGGCCATGTGTCTCAGCCACTACAGTTTACACTCTTGTCTGGGATGTCAAGCCGGGTGGTGGGAGCGGAGAGAAAGCCTCACCACACACACTGTGGCCAGTGCTCTGATCCCTGTACTGAGGGGGTAACATATAAAGCGGGGGGAAGGGTAACAGTCACTTACATGGGCTGGGAGTCCAGGTGGATGAAGCCTGGCAGGAGGTAGGCCAGAGTCTTGCCGGTGCCAGTCTGGGCAATGCCAATCAGGTCGATGCCCTGCAGGATGACAGGCCAGGCCTGGGACTGAGGGGGGGAGGGGGAGAGAAGTACATCAAAGGGCAGACAGTCAGGCTATGGCTACATCAGGGTGAACATCCCACAAACCATCCCCAAATACAGGAGACACCAGGGCCCCAGCCAATCAGGCGCTGCTTCCTCTCAGCTTGTTCACCCGCCCTGTCCGTCAGCAACAACAGGAGCTGAGAGGGCGGCGAGAGCCTGGCTCAGGTACTGACCCTGGCTGGTGGGGTTAGCCCCCACCCCGTGTGACAAGTGTTGTTGTTGTTGTTCAACTTCATCCCACAATCCCTTTGCCTCGCTCCCTCCCTCGCCTCCTTCAAGGCCAGTCTCAAGACTCTCCTCTTCGACCATGCATTCTGCTGCCCTCCTAACTCTCTCCCCACCCACTCCTAACTCTCTCCCTCCCTTTCCCCCTACCCTGCCTCTCTCCCTTGCTCGGGTCCTGACCTGACTGGTCTGTGCCTTAGGACGTCCTCCCGATGTGAAAGGCGCTCTATAAATGCAATGTTGTTGTTACCTGGATGGGGGTGGGCCTCTGGAACCCCGCCCTCTGGATGTTGGCCATGATGTGGGGGTAGGGATGGAAAGCCTCCAGGAAGGTACGGACAGGGTTGGGTAATGAGCGCTTGTTCCCCTCCCCCAGGTCCTCACACATCACATTGTTGTTCACTTTCCTGTTAAACAGAGAGAGAGATGTTAACACAGGAAAAACCTACACACAGAGTCATACACATTATGTGAACTTCACTGATATTGTGGAGTCCTGTAGCTGAGTGGTTAGAGGCAGCACTCGCCTGCCAGCGAGAGTCCTGGGTTGGATTCCCAGGCAGGGAGGAACATTAGTCAAGTTTTCTGACCGACCAACCGATCCACCCACCCACTCACTCAAACTGACAAATAATAAATAATATTAAATTGGTCATTTTCAACGACTACGGATGCTGCTGTGCGCAATTGGTTGCCGCATTTCGCCCACAAATATACAGTCAATGCACTTCATGGTTTATGATGTCTCAACTACATTATAAGGCGCTGTATCAAACATAATAATCAGACCCTGACCTGCTCTCTGACCACACACTTTGATAATCAGTTCATTGTAATCATTGTGTAATCTGATAACTGCCCTGTACCCAGCGCTCTCTCTGCTCTGTCTCAGTTGTAGTTGCTTACCTGAGGTCCTGTATCTGTGCAGGTGAATGTCAAAGGCATAATAAGAATCACTCATACCCTGGCTTTACGCCAGGAGGACGTCCCCAGGCGCTGTCTCCATATCCCCATATCCTGCTATTTTTCAAAAATCTATCAGTCTCAGCCTTGAAAATGTTCAAGGACTGAGTATCTACAGCCTTCTGGGGTAGTGAATTCCATAAATTCACTACCCTCTGAGTGAAGAAATGTTTCCTCAACTCTGTTCTAAAAGGCTGACCCTTAATTTTAAGACTGACCCCTGGTTATAGATTCTCCTACCAGGAGAAACTGTCCCTCAGTGCCTACTTTATCTAGCCCTTTAAGAATCTTATATGTTTCAATAAAATCCCCCCTAATTCTTCTGTACTCTAGAGAATACAGCCCTAGTTTATTCAACCTTTCAACAGTACATTTACAATATATTCTGTGAAGCGCTTTGAGATGTCTAGAAGATGTGAAAAGTGATGTATCAAAAGATGTGAAAAGTGATATATCAAATGCAAGTATTATTATTATATTATTATTATTATCACAATTACCTCCACTCAGCCACCTCCTGTGGTGACATGTTGGTCACTGTGTCAGCCGGGATGTAGAAACATTTCCTAATTGGGGGAAGCCCTGGAGAGGAGCGAGGGGGGGGATTCAGCGTCTCTGCATATCACTGTATCAGTGTATAACTGATACACACAGGTATAGGATGGGGAAAGAGACAGTCACACTGACACACAGGTACAGGCTGGAGGGAGAGACAGACACACACACAGGTACAGGCTGGGGGGAGAGACAGTCACACTCACACTGACACACAGATACACACAGATACAGGCTGGGGGAGAGAGACAGTCACATTGACACACACATAGGTACAGGCTGGGGATAGAGAGTCACACTGACACACATACACAGGTACAGACTGGGGAGAGAGACAGGCACACTGACACACACATACACACACACACACAGTGCCATGTGTAGCACATACACACTGACCTGCCCATTTCATGGCAGTGTATTTATGACGGTTTTCCCGCAGTGATTGCCAGTTGATGACGGGACGTGACAAGGCCGGGCCCCGACTCAACCCGACTCCGTCTCCACCAAACTGTGACCGGGAGCCTGAGGCTAACAGGAGCAACCGTCACAGCTCACCACCACAGCCTACCCCCACCCACCCACCACCACCAACCCAGGCCCCCAGCCCCCTCCCTTCCAACCCAGTCTTCCCCTCCAACCCAGCTCTCCCCTCCAACCCAGTCCTCCCCTCCAACCCAGCTCTCCCCTCCAACCCAGTCCTCCCATCCAACCCAGCTCTCCCCTCCAACCCAGCTCTCCCCTCCAACCCAGCTCTCCCCTCCAACCCAGTCCTCCCCTCCAACCCTGCCCCTCACCCCCCAGCCCCCACCCATGCCAATCCAGTCCCGAACCCTAACCCTCACCCCCCCCCCCCCATCAACCCAGCCCCCCACCAACTCAGCCACCACCCCCACACCACATCCTCCACCCCATCAACCCAGCCACCCATCAATCCCCCCGCTTACCTCCTCCCTCGCCCTTCACTGCCCCCCCCCACTCCAACCCAGCCCCCATCCCCTCACCCCCGCCAACCTAGCCCCCAGCCCACCAACCTATCTCCTCCTATCTCCAGCTTAGCCTCTCCCTGTGCCAACCCCTCTCCGGCTCAGCCCCAACCCCACTTGCC